>JASAMX010033315.1:0-29971 GCA_030248175.1 Microlaimidae sp. YZB2_3
AAAAAGCACCCTAGAAAAAATGCACCTGCGAAAAAAGGGCCCGATGAGTGTAAAAACACAATGAAACTATGAAAAAACGCACCCGACTGCGAAAAAAGGGCCCCATGGCGGGAAAAGTCAAAAGGAAAGAACGCACCCTAGAAAAAATGCACCTGCGAAAAAAGGGCCCCACTAGTGTAAAAACGCTGAGAGACTATAAAAAAACGCACCCGCTTATGAAAAAAGGGCCCCACTATTAGAAACTGGGTTTTATTACGTAAACAGAGCGACTAGGAGCGCACACCTTGTGAAAAAAGCACCTATCGCGTAAAAAATTATCTTATCCTCACTATTTGATGTATTTTTCTTTATTTTTTAATACCATATTTTTACCATATCTTTATAAGTAATTACCTATTATTAAACGATTGTCTTTTTATGTTTTGTTTCTTTTCTTTTTAAAGTTTTTAATTAAAAGCTTTTAAACGTTAAATTAAGAAAATAGATAATTAAATTATATCTGGCTAACCTTCTAACCATATTTTATGAGAGGTAATTCATTCAAACTTAATTTATCTGAAAAATACAGATTAGATTGTCAAAAAAAATAGTTTTCCACAGCATTATATTGAAAAGTAGGAACATCAATAGATAAAATAAATACAATAAAAATCTGTTTTCAATATGTTTGTGATCAAAATAAAGATTTCGACTGTAATGTTTAAAAAATAAAAAAAATTTTTCTTTGTGACCTTTTCCAGTTTAAAAAATTTTTGATTTTAAATAAAAAACACAGTAGGCTTATTTATTCGTTTTTGAAATACGTTTTGTAATTTCGTGGACTTTCGATTTTTTAGATGTAGTAGTAGAATAGCATATTTGTTAAGAAATAAAGAAAACTAATATGAAAACTATAATTCCACGAAAATATTGACCAAGAAGATAAATGACAACTTATTGAAATGTATTCTTTGTCATTTTTATTGTTAAACCAATGTCTAGCAGTTTTAATTTTCTTAATTGTGTTTACAAAGCAATTACGAATTTAGTTTGTTCTATTTAAAAAAAAAATTAATGTTACATATTTATTTTAATGCACTTTTTTTTACTTTTTCTTCTGTTAAATGAATATTGTAAATTTTTTAGCTGCATAAGCTATTTGTTCTTAAAAGATTTTTTTTCATACTGTTTATGGCGTTTGTAATTTTTAGAATTATAACCGTTTCATCAATACTCTTCCCCACGAAGGTGTATTTTTTTGCAGATTACCTGTTTACGTAATAAAAAAACAGTTTCCGACAGTGGGGCCCTTTTTTCATAAGCGGGTGCGTTTTTTCATAGTCTGTCAGCGTTTTTACACAAGTGGGGCCCTTTTTTCGCAGGTGCATTTTTTCTAGGGTGCGTTCTTTCCTTTTGACTTTTCACGCCATGGGGCCCTTTTTCGGGTGCGTTTTTTCATAGTTTCATTGCGCTTTTACACTCATCGGGCCCTTTTTCGCGGGTGCATTTTTTTCTAGGGTGCTTTTTTGCACCAAATCTAAAATTTAGTTCGTCTCATTCAGTTTAAAAAATTTACATATTTGTGGCAAACGTATTTTTTGTTAGCTTAGTACCCTCGTGTCCGGTACCCTCGTGTCCAGTACCCTCGTGTCCAGTACCCTCGTGTGTAGTTAAAGTAAATTAGTTGTAGTAAATATCAAAAATACATATTCTTGTAAATATTCTTTTTTTCGTATAAACAAAGATGCACAAGCACAAAAAAATTGCCCGTTTGTTTTGAACGGTTGTTTTAATTAACCTTTTTGATATTTTTGATTATTAGCTGTGCATTTTTTGCACCGTCCTATAAGTTTTAGGCGCTCTTTTTCGTCTAATAAAAATAAAAATAGTGGGAGCCAACATGCCGCCGCTACATTGTATTTTGAGTTCCTGCTAAACAAATAAACCAGCCATTTGGTTTGCCTTTAGTTTTTCAGGTAAAAATTGAGGTAAAAGTTGTTTATTGAAAATTTGTTATTGTGGTAGTGGTAGTTACTATTTTGTAGTTGTAGTTATTTGTCTTTAAACTTGTATGACTTAAAAATCGAATTATTTTAAGATTTCGTTTTGTGGAGAACCTTATTCCGAAAAAAGCATTAAATATTATGCAAAACAGTGTTTGGAAAAATCAAACTACTCCTTTCTTGGTAAGTTTTTATTTTTTTTATCATAATGAAAAAATTTCGGAAACAAACGTGTTTGTGTGGTTGAAAAAAAACTCTTTTTTTTTGTTTTCTAACAAAAATGTTGTTTTGAGTTAAACGAAATAAAGTTCTTTTTTTATGTGGATAAAAAACCGGAAGCATCTCTTTGTTTAAATACCGCAGTGTCCTTGTATTCCTGTGGACTGATATAAATTAGTGTTAAAACGTTACATAATTGGTAATTGTATGCTTGGGTGCAGTTGGACCCATGTACAGATGAAAGTATGCGAATTTGGAGTCACGTACGACCATACTTATACATAACTTAGTGACTTATTTCTTCTAAAATACTTCTCGTTGCAAAAGTCTGCGTAATAAACTTATTATAGTCAAAATTTATCAAAACATTATCCAAATTTCTAAAAATGGATATATACATATTTGGCAATTAATTGCGAGAAACGTTTGAATCAGTCTTAATCTGTCTTATTTCGTCTCCAGTTATGAGTCGTCAAAAATGGTACCGGTATCCCGCCTTGAGTATAAAGCATGCCTGCGCGATGCTAAAACAAGAGGTTTTAACCTGTAACGGTTGTTTGATTAAGATACTGGATTCTTTTTGGGTAAAAAGGTGTGATGTGGAACATCCCATTCTAAAGAAATAATTCATAATTACCACGGGGGCAATCTCCGCGGGATAGTGAATATATGTGCCGGTGTCGGATATCTTTTCCCCCCTTCTTTTTTCCCCCCGGAAGATCTATCCCGGTAAAAAGCCGGGATAGTTTTTCCCCCCGGAAAAACCATCCCGCTAAACACGGTTATTCTTTCCCCCCTCGGAAATCTCCCCCCCCGGAAAAACCCCCACCTGTTCGTTTGTTATGAATTTTAGCTTGGTTTTAAGGTTTTGCTTAGGCTGCTTAGGGAAACTAAGGTTTAAAATAGTTAAGGTAGTTTATGGGTTTTATTTCAATAATTTTATGAATTTATGAAAGTATCATGATAACAAAATAATCATTTTAATTTAATGACGTGTTTTTGAAGAATGCGCAGAATTAATATTATAAACTTTATGCAAATTTTTGAAGGGGGGAAAGAATATACTGGTAAAAACTTTCCCCCTGATTATAACGCTAAAATAGAAAATTACAAACAAAATTAAATCGTGAGTAAACATGTTTTAATGGAATTTATTACACAAAAATTGGTATTTGAGCTAATAAAGGTATGATTTATATGTTTATAAGTTTATATGATTTTAAAATTAAAAAGCATGGGGGAAAATCTATCCCGGTATAATCTTTCCCCCGGGGAAAGAATTTACCGAGGGGGGAAAGAATATCCCGGGATAGTTTTTCCGGGGGAAAAACTATCCCGGAATAGTTTTTCCGGGGGGAAAATTTTTAGGGGGGAAAGAATATCCCTTGACACCGGCCCGTAGTTTTAGACTCGTTTTTAAATACATTAATTTCAACGGGTCTTTACAGGAAATAGCTCAAATTACAGCCAAGCAAATCCTGACAAAAATAGCGTTTCAAATTTCAAAATTTTTTTCGGGATTCATTTTTTATTTTAGGTCTTTTAAGGGGCTGTTGGCCGAAAATTTAAAAGATAGAAAATTTCGCAAAATTAATGAACTTTTAATTCCAAAAAACATTTTGAGCTTCCCAGTATATAATTTGGGTTATATTGCATTAACTTAAAGAAAAATTTTGTCCATTATCAGGTCCGAATAGGTTGTAATAATACTACATTTTGTGCCACTTTTTTTACTTGAAATTTCGAAAAAATAGGACATAGCTTATTAATGTATTGTGGGCTTCATACTCATTCGAAACTAATAAATTATATATCATCTGATAGAAGAGAAAATTTTCTTTTCTGAAGGGTTTAGTTTTTTTTATAAAACTAATTTTTTCAACATTTTTATGAGACTTTAAAAATTGTTAAATTTTTTTAAAAAATCGTCTGATTTTAAAAATTCACAAATAAATTCAAAAACATTTGATAATTTAAAAAAAAAATACAAATTAACTTTAAAAATACAATTAAGTTTCTTCGTTAGAAAATTTAGCGGGGGTCGTTTAAAAAATTTTAGTTGGAAAATAAATTTTTCTAATTTTGGTCATTTTTCAAAAACTCACAAAACTGGGTGCCTTACGAACAATTGTAACATTTTTTGTAGAGCAGTCATAAAAAAAATAAAAACGTCATTTAAAAGACAACAAAACGGGCTTTTACATGAAATATTTTACGTCATTTGAAAAAGTTTAGAAAATTTTTTGAAGTATTTTACTTTTTAGCGTAATTTTTAGCAAATTTTCGAACGGACGTTTTTTTTTAATTTACGAACCAGAAAAATTTTTTTTACAAAAGCACAAAACGCTTTCGACATACCAGAGTCATACAAACAGTTCTGAAAAGTTTGGTGAAATTGAACCCTAGCCCCGTTTGAAACCCTTTTTAGCCGAAAAAAAACACTTTTTTACCTGGGGGCTATTTTTTCTTAAAAATTGCTGGATTGCTTTCAAACTTAAAATGTAGCAGATATAAATCCCAACCTTACTAATTCTTTTACTAAGAGACTTTTTGACACTCCTAATATAGGGAAAGTCGTGCTGGAAAAAATGTGAATTAACAGCACAAAAATGCTTTGCAAGAAAATCATAAACGCAAAAAAACTACGTGCGCAAGAAAAAGTCTCATGTACGAGTTTTTCTTAAAATTTTGTACAAAAACTTAGTGTACAGTCGGACATTCTTTTAGGTTATATTCTTGTTTAAACTGATGATGAAATCGATATTTAGTTTTATGTTCAATTGTTTTAAAAGATAAATTGTTAGTAATAAGCTTAGGAGCGCTGCTGTCATACGAATCAAATTCTTATATCGCGCGAAACGCACTTTAATACAGAACCAATCGAGCTGAAATTTTGTAGCTTTGTTGTCAAAAACTCCAAATACCAAATTTAAAGTAGATGGGTTTTGTATTAAAGGAGTAGTATGGTTTGGGCGACATAGGAATTTGGTTTTTGCCAGTGCTACTTTGATAATTGATAGTTATAGTCTACAAAATTAACGCGTACTGATAAAAATTCCAGGCGGCATAACTGTCCAACAAATCGGACAATGGATATATTTAATTGTATCATTGTATAGTTTGAGATTGTGTAATTGTATCATTGTATAGTTTGAGATTGTGTCTATATTATTTAATTTAAATGATATAATTTAATATGTATCTTGTAATGTAATGTCACAGCAATCCAGCAATTTTTAAGAAAAATAGCCCCTAAGTAAAAAAGTGCTCTTTATCGGCAAAAAAGGGTGTCAAACGGGGATAAAATTGGTTCGCGTAAGACATCCGTTTTTGTGCGTTTTTGAAAAATGGCCAAAATTGGAAAAATTAATTTTTCGACTAAATTTTATAAACGACCTTTACTAAATTTTCTAACAAAAAAGCTTAATTGTATTTTAAAAGTTAATTTTGTTTTTTTTTCAAAATTATCGGATGTTTTTGAATTTTTTGAGAATTTTTAAAATCAGACGAATTTTTTGAACATTTTAACAATTTTCAAAGTCTCATAAAAAATGTTAAAAAAACTATTTTTATAAAAAAAAACTGGTCGGATTATTTTTGACAATTGTGAAATTACCACTATTTTAAATTAACGGTTGCATTTGCATGTTAGACTTTTAATCATGCATGTTATTATTATCTTGCTACTTAAAAAATTTAAAAAGCTGGAGTTAAATTGATCTAATCTAATCAAATCTGGAAAACAATTGACTGATTTCTCCGAAATGCTTGTATCGGAAAGTGGCAGGTCGTTAGGATAAATATCTTTACATATTTGATAAAAATTATTACAATTAAGGCTAAGCAGATCGTGTATTTTCTAAACGTATATTTGGTTTTAATTCTATTTTTAGCATTGGATTTTAGATAATTAAATTCTATAAACATAAGGTAAGATTTGCGATTTGTGGTGAGCTATTTGTGCCCATAGATACCTGACCATTGCCAAAATATCTCGTTAGCAAATAAAATATAAGAATTTTTAACGACAAAATTGATTAATATTAATACTTGATCTTTTGTGAAACACAAATTTTTTCGAGTTGTAGTTATATCTGAATAGATCTAGCAAAAAACGAAACAAAGTTTCGAAAAAAAGCCTTATATATTAAATGGAATAGTATCAAACTACTATAAGTCTAAAAACTTAATGCCATAAGCTGAAACAAGTCTCTTTAAAACAAACAAATAAATAATAAATTTTTTTAAATTTTCAGAAAGACACCAACGGCGTGGATAAATTTTTGCATGCGTTTAAAAGCTATTAATACGACGGTGTTAATTGAGTCACACGCCACCGCAACGGTACAAAGATAATATTAATATTATTAACGTCTATTTAAAACCAAATATTCAGATCTAAATCTGAAAAATCTTAAAAAATTTAGATTGAATATAATGCGAAATTTACTTTAACAATTACTTTGCCATTTAATTTGCTTTATATATAATAAATAGAAAACCTTAAAAAAGTCGTCTTATATTAAATCTAAATTTTTCAAGATTTTTCAGACTTAGATCTGAATATTTGGTTTTAAATAGACGTTAATAATATTAATATTATCTTTGTACCGTTGTACCGAGAGTACTAAAATCACCACTAAAAATATTAGATACTTTATTTATATTGGAAGTTTTATGAATAACATTTAACTAATAATTAATAGACCAATATGTTGAACCAATTTATCTTTTAAAGCCGTGCAATAATTATTAAAATGGTTAATAAAATGTTTAGAATTTTACTTAATAAGATTGATATAGTTTTAGTACTGCATTTACTAGCACCAGAGATGTGTCTAAATTTAATAGGATTTTTATGAAACTTAGTAATACTAAAAAGCAATGGTAAACACTTCTGATCTTTATCAATTTCGCAACCAAAGTGTCTTGTAAATTGCACGTGTTTATCAATAATATTTTTCAAACTACTGTAAACACTTTTTTATAGACTTTGTTTCCATGAAGCTTTAACTGGCTAGTGTTTGTGTTAAAATCTATTCCAATTTCATTACAAAAAACTAATGCATAATATTTTTTGCAAATAAAACCAAAAGTATCGCTAGCCTTATCGATAGTAGAAACCACAAATTTATCGTGTAATTTTTTATACGTTTTTTTAGAACACTTTCGTCATAAAATCCATCGGGGTAAGAAATACCAAACTGATTTTTAACGCAGAATTTAATGCGATTTGCAATTATTGTACAAGCTTTTTTTCTAAAATTATCAAATTTATCAGTAGTATAATTAAAAATGTATTGAATGAAAAGGACCTCTAATCAGCTATCGGTAAAAATACTTTTTGTCTTAGTTTTAACGTATTGAAAGACTTAACTAATTCCTTTCACGTTTTAAATAAGAAACCGTTTGGATTTAACGTTTTAAATAAACAAAATTCAAAATTTTTTAACAGTTCAAGAAATTGAACACTACTTTAGGGGTTTATTTTTACTTTTGGCTACGTGTGTGAGCTTTCCACACGTGATAATCTAAGCCGAATACTATACTCGTCTCAACCCAAAATATACCTAAATTAAAAATGTATTCAAAAAACAAAATTGGCTTCTTTGAAAATAAAAATCCTAAGATCGTTTAAAATTGACAGTTTTTATTGCAGAGCGTTCAGTAGTAAACCAATTGCAATAAAGAACAAAAATTACCCATTTTTATTAACACACAATTTATGTTTGAATTATTATACTTATAGAGTATTATAATATTTTAAGATATTCAAATGACAAAAATTTGACTAAAGCTAAAGTCTTCCAGGGTGAAATTAAGGGCGTAACCGCTCTCCGCCAGGAAGAAATAAACAATAAACCCGTGAGCGAGAAAAATTTTAAAAAAAGTTTTCAGCGGTTATGTAACCAATTATTGTTTAGTTGCGTCATGTGTTTCTCTGCACGTGATATTTTCTCAAAAAACTAGTGGTTACTTTACCACTGATCTATTTTCACCCTGATGGAATTTATCTTTAATTGGCAAAAAGCAGGCAACAAATTCTGTTTACAATAATGAAATTTTTTGAATTTATGTGAAATAAATTTTAAAAATTATAAAAAAAACATTATTAAAATCAAACAAAAATTATGGGCAAATATGTTTTATGTGGGAATCGATGTCGGGACCTTTCAAAAATTTGACGATGCGCTAACCGACTATGCCACTGCAACCATGGGTTAATGGGTTCTAAAAGTGATTTATGAACAAACCCTCTGAAATAAATCGATAAAACGCACGACAGAACTATTTATACGTTAAAAATACAAAAGATATTATAGCCTTCCAAAAATTATAAATTTTAATAGAAATATACTATTTGGAGCTTTAAATTTTACCAAATTAAATTAAATCGAAGTCTCACCATAATTTTGAAAAAATTAACCTCCATTTTTTACGGAAAATTGTATAATAAACCATAAATACAAAAATATTTCCATAAATTGTTACTTACGTGAAAAAGGGTAACAATTCCTCTTTATTGGAAGTATTTTCCCTAATAAATAATGAGTAGTGCATATTTCTAAGGGTTTTAAAAAAATTTCGTTGCAATCTGATTTTTAATATTAATTATTTCAACTACTGCAGAATAATGGTGCACTTTATAATCGTGGTATTTTTGCCTTTTTAGCACTCATATTAAGTTTTTATGGAAATGTTTCTGTATTTCATGAGATTTCGTATGCCAAAAATCGCGATTTTCCATACTTAAAAAACTGTCCGGAGAGACCTTAAGGAGCTTTTTATAAAACTTTAACTTTAGGATATATTACTTTTTATAATGGAAATTAATATGATAATACAATAATACGTCGGTTTTAATTCTTATTTTGTTTCAATGCTGTCAGTTAAGGGTATTAGATTTAAATTTAACAATAAAAACTGATTTAACAAAACCAACTAACTTGTTGGCAATGCGTTGGAATATTGGAAATCCGTTCAGTTGAACGCAGTTTTTCAACAATAGAAACAATAGACACCTTGCACTGGAACTCGGTTTATACATGAAGTATGCAATATACATAAGCGTCACTATAATGGATAATTACCGTATCTCCTACTTATCTTTCGTAGTATGCAGATCAACCAATCGAAATTTCGCGCGCTTTCGAGGGTTGATCTGCATACTACAAAAGATAAGTAGGAGATACGGTAATTATTTATTATGGTGACTCGCTATGTTTATTGCATACTTCATATATAAACCGAGTTCCAGTGCAAGGTGCCTATAGATTTTATTTATGTATATATATAATGGTATGTGCATTATTTTATTATGATAATAATTTTGCCCGACGTGCCATTAGTAAAGCTGAGTTTAAAAATTTAAAAACTAATCATAAGCACTTTTTTGAACGATAAATAATTAAAAAAATCTGCACAAAAGAGATTTCGTAAACGTTTTCTATCATTAATCTGACTTATTAATTTAATATTAGTTGTTTTTTGACCTAAAAACAACCATAGTCGAAATTTAAACAAAAGTTGTTGTACACAGTCTGCTTTAAAAAGCTAATTTATTCCATATCTTTATCTTTAAAATCTTTAGTTTTGTCAATTGTTGTCAAAAACGTGAAATATGAGGGGGGAGGAAATATTCTGGCGCAAATCCAGAAAGTTCCTCCGGGGGGAGGAAATATTCTGAGGGAGGAAGAAATATTCCGACGCAAAATCAGAATATTTCCTCGCCCCGGGGGAACTGTAACGGGGGAGGAAATATTCTATGACACCGGCACATATTTTCACTATTCCGCGGAGATTGCCCCCTTGATAATTACAAATAAATATAAGAGACTTATAATGTAACTAACAAACAATGTTCGTATGGTGCTGCGTTAGCGACCGGACCTGCGAATAACAGACCTGGAATTTCAGAACAAAGATACGGATTGGAATTCCAGAACCGGTTAGTTTCTAAAAAACAGCCTGGCTTATCTCACTTCCAGTTATTGATCGTCACACTATTGAAATGAAATGAAATGAAAAACCTTTATGTATACTTAAAAATACGAAGCAGTATTAAAATATAAAAAGAATTAATTACATATAGACATGAAATGAAATAACATGAATACAATTTTATAGAAAATCACTTGGTTCGGTGGGCCATGAGGTTAGGATCCCTAGTGATTTACATGTTACTAATACTAAAATTCATTTAAAATAAAAATACACACCCCAAGGTCCCAAAATGCAACACATTGGAAAAGTATAATAAAGGGAGAGAACACAGAGAGCCGTTATGGCTACTTATATCATGTGTCTATCAAATTTGAGAAATTCATCGAAACTAACCTTATTAATCAGAGATTTAAAACTTTTTAAGGTTGTAGCATTGACAATAGTTTTTGGCAGTGAGTTCCAGCATGTTGCACTTCGAGAGGAAAAAGAGAACATTTTAATATCGTTTTTAGCCTTTGGCAAAAATAATTTAAATTCATGGTTGTTTTTGTCTTTAAAACGTCCCCA
Organism: Microlaimidae sp. YZB2_3; assembly: GCA_030248175.1. NCBI lineage: Eukaryota > Metazoa > Nematoda > Chromadorea > Desmodorida > Microlaimidae > Microlaimidae sp. YZB2_3. The sequence continues at coordinate 10,713 of JASAMX010033315.1, forward strand.
TTCAAAAAAATCATAAAAATTTAAATCGTTTTTTTGTTAAAAAAAAAAAAAAAAAAAAAAACAAGACAAAAGACACAAAAAAACAGAAAAACAACAAAAAAAAAAAAAAAAAAAAAAAAAAAAAAACACAACAAAAAACAAAAAAAAAAAAACAAAAAAAACAAAAAAAAAAAAAAAAAAAAAAAAAAAAAAACAACACCAAAAAAAAAAAAGCAACAAAACACAAAAAAAACAAACAAAAAAAATATTATATTAAAACACATTATTATATCAAAACGAATTCTACGCACCTCAAGTGAATCTAATTTAAGAAATTGTAGCCTTTGTTTGTAGTTAAACTCCTGAGGCAGGCCACATATTTTGAACAATCTTCGCGTAAAATAGCGCTGAACATGTTCTAATTTATCTATGTCTTTAAACAAATAAGGCGACCAAACTTGACTAGCGTGCTCAAGTATGGGTCTAGCAAACGATTTGAATGCAGTCAAAAGAGAATTTAGATTTGCTGTTTGAAAAGAACAAAAGAGCATGTTAATTATTGAAAGTGCTTTTTTGGCAATTATGTTACAATGAACGCTTGGCTTTAGATTTGAAGTTACAATAATACTCAAATCCCTTGCTTCAGTTTCAACTTTCAGCTCCTTTCCTTTAATCATTAACGGAATTTTAGGGTTTTGTTTACCCATATAAATTACACTACATTTGTGCTCTGCTATGCTTAACTGCCACTTTTGCGCCCATAATTCTAAACGGTGAAGATCATTTTGCAACAAAAAATTGGTTTCGTTATGTTTGCGAACCTAAAACAATTTAACGTCGTCTGCAAACAGTTTGCAAGACACGTTTTTTATTTCATCAGTTAAATCATTTATGAATAATAAAAACACAAGAGGCCCAAGAACAGAGCCTTGTGGCACTCCTAAAATAACGTTAGTAAACGAAGAGTGATAGTCACCTATTATTACGCGTTGTTGGCGATTTTGCAGAAATGCACCTATCCAGCCTAACAAATCACCATTTATACCGTACGCTTATAGTTTTTTCAGAAGTTTAGTATGACAGACTAAGTCAAAGGCTTTACTAAAATCGATAAAAATAGTGTCTATAATTAAACCCTTATTAAGAGCATTTGACCAGTCGTTAAACGATTCTAAAAGCAAAGAACAAGTTGATCTTTTAGCTAGAAATCCATGTTGATCTTTCGATATCAGATTTAATTTTCTTAAGTACGATAATATTTGATCAGAGATGCAACTTTCCATCACCTTGCAAGCAATACAAGTAAAAATATTGATTTATTAATGATCGGAATTGAACTAAACTTAAAACTGAAGTTTTTGGCTACCTAAGCTTGGTTTTTGTAAAGTTTTCACGATATTAATTTTTAATTACGAAATTCGCTTAAATACCCGTTTTCCAAAAATTTTCATATAAGAATGAATAGGACAACATAAAATATTGTTAAAAATATTATCAGCAATGCAAATTATGCATTTTAGGTATTCAGTCTTGTTACCGATATGTGGGGGCAGCGAATATTTTCTGTATTGCTCGAGATAGCCCTAATGTAAAAAGCGACGAAAATAGTTGCGAACCAGCTCCTTATTGCAACAACCAAAAATGCGGCGGAAGCTTATCTATGAGTGTGTTTGAATTTCCCCCTGAATTGAATTCGGCGAAATTGGATCAAGCAGATACAAGTAAGAGAAAACTCTATTTTTCGAAGTGACGTATTTAACAAAACCAAACGTGATATTATCAATTTCTGACAGCTGACAATATTCTGAGACAATAATAGGTATTTCGTAAAAAACGAAAAAAATACACTTATTTTGGAAAAATGCAAAAAGTTCTAAAATCAAGTAGAAAAAATGATTCACATCCCTTTTGTATGTTTATAAAAAATGACAGAAATTGTAAACAATAAACAAATGATTTTTAACGACATGTTTTGACAAACTACAGACAGATCCTTAGTTTTTAATTATTTAAAGAATAGGCTGTGTTCCTTCCTTATGTTTAAGAAAGTATTTTAAATGTGAAAAAAGTCTCCGTTTGTTTTTCTTCATTCGCTATTCTATTTAACTAGTCTGAGAGGGATAATATTGTACAATTGCCCAGCTGTATTTTTAGAAATTTTTTAACTGTAATTTATTATTTTTACAAGTTAAAATTTAAAAATACTCTTATTTATTGACAACCAAGTTATTTGTTTTATTAAGTATTCAAACAGTAAAGCATTCAAAAACTTACTGACTGAACGCACGTTGGCCGTTTGATTTAAGTGGCGTCGGAATGAATAGAACTACGGGCAACTCAGACTTGTTAATAATTTAAAATCTTAAAAATGTACAGTGTTTTGTAAACACAACATTTGATCGTACAACTTCGTATACCAAAAGTGCATAACATAAAAACTAAAAAAATGTAACTGCATAATAATATTGCTCAAAAACAATTAAGGGATTGATTTGGCTAGGCCCCAATTATGGCGTGCCCCATAATAAAGTTACTATACACCCCAATTATATGCGCGCCCTAATTAGAGTGTATATTATGACTCTAATTAGAACACTCGAAATCCCCATTTGGGCGCACTTCCCTTGGACGTGGTTCACACCGGAGTGACAAGTGTCAAGTGACACGTTCACATTGCAGAAACAGTGACGGTGTAATAATATAAACGCGCACGGCACGCGTCACTTGTGTGAATCAACCCTTAGGAACTGTCCCATCCTTGAATCGTACGTAAGTGAGATTAAGACGTGCAAAGTGCGTTGTTTATTCCTCTTAATCTTTGGTTGAAAACCGAGCAGAAGCTATAAAACGTCTTATTATTTATAATTTACGTCCAATCAGCTGCACTCAAATCGCTCATGCAAACTAAAAACGTCGTATGCATATTATTTATTATGTGAGATTCATGATTTAAAGGAATAAGTTTATTTGAGCAATGCATATATCTTCATTTTTATGTTATATTTTTTGGTTTTACCAGACATTTTTTATTACATTTTTTTTAATTTTACATTTTTAATTTAATTTCTATGTGTTTAATTTTAGCTAAAAAAGCATCATCAAACATTGTATTCATCATTGTGCTTTTCGTATTGGGTGCACTCTTTCTACTAGCATTGTTAGCAATTCTAATTATTACTCTTATCAAACAACGGAAAACTAAGCACAAGGAACATATTAATACAAGTAACCTTCTTTTTTAAGTTTATGTAACTTTATCGAGAATATATGACATAAGAAAATGTCTGACTGTACACACTAAATTTTTAAATAAAATTCTGCTAATTCGCAAGTGCACCACTTTGTGCGGAGAAAAATCGCGATTTTTTGTTAGTTTTTCCGCGTAGTAATTTTTAACGCAGTGTTAGTTTTTTGCAATAAAAATTGCGACTTTATTTGCTTCTTTCGCACTACCGTTATTTTTGCACAAAAATAATTGTGCATGTGCATTTTTCTAGCAAAATTCCGTTTAAAACATTTAGTGTACAGTCAAACATTCTCCTCTGTTATATATTCTTGCTTTTATAAATAAACACCCCCGCAGCTAAACTGCTCATGTTTTTAATAACAAGTATAAAAAGTGGATAATACGATCATTCGGGACAAAAGTGTGACACTCGTGTTAACAAACGTGGCCATGCGAAAGACAACCAGTGGACGGATGGATGTCATCGTGACGGACGGGTGTCACGATAAATGTTTAAAATCGCTGTTTACAAAAACATTTAATCTTTCTAGCTGGCTTCCAAAAACTTAACTGCGCATTGTTATGAAATTAATATACATTTATTGCATAAATGAACAGAATAGCGACAAAAACATATAGAAGTCATAGTTTTTAAATACTATAGTTTGGCATAATGGTTTGTTTTATTAGCGTTCTGTCAGTTTATAACGACAGTAAATAATAAAATATCACAAAATAAATTATCAAAGAGTATCAAAAATTTTTCTATTATATTCCAATTTAGTGATTTAAAAAAATAAACACATAAATTGTAGCTCATTAAATTTTTAAAATTTTTTTTTACCATATTCTTTAGTGGCGCCGCGCCAACTATTATTAGAGAACGTGGGTAAATTTTGAAATTCAGAACTTTCTTCTTCTTCTTTTTATTATTATTATTATTCCAACGCTCCATCATTAAAAGCATTATTCCTCATCCGTTACTGATTGATCAAAAATAAACATGGGCTCATTAGAAAGAAGAAGAAATTACGCAACTTTCTTAGGAAGCACTTTTTTCATTTAGGTCCTTGTTATCGATTTATTGATCAAAATAAAAAATTTGAAAATAGACAAATAAAAAATCCCAACCGAACAATAACTACCTTTTGGCAACAATAAGGATTGTACAGAGCAGACAACCAACATCCCCTCATAGAAACCGCACAAAAAAAGCAGACCGGTTTTAATTGGCGGCAGAAACGGAACCAATTCCCAGCGCCATCTGCTTCAACCGCGCGGAAAACGGCGAAAACAATAGAGTACTTTTTTTAATTCTTGCATTACTGATGACAAAATTAATTCAAAGTTTTATTTATTAAAAAATAATAATAAGCGTCGGCGGCGCGGGAGCGCCACCCGCCGGTAATCATCGATGGTGCGGGGTGCCACACTGCCATTTAACCTACGGCACCGCGCCAACTATACTTAGAGAACGTGAGTAAAATTTGTAATTCATGTTTATCATCTTCTTCTTATTATTATTATTTTTACTTTAAAAATTATAATTGCAATCATTGGCGTACGGCATCGCGCCAACTATATTTAGAGAACGTAGATAAACTTTATTGGAGCGCAACTGCACCGCACTAACTATAATTACACAACGTGGGTAAATTTTGTAATTTAAATTTATCTTCTTCTTATTATTATTTTTTATTTAAAAAAGTATATCTCGGCAACGGAATGATTATAAACATATGTCGTTGCGCAGCTAAAACTATAGTTTATTAGGATATTTTTTAATTTAATTCAAAAAAAGTGGTAGACTAGTCTTGAAAAATGATTCTAGGAAATTTGAACGTCAGCACTTGATCGCTGAGCATTAGACCGCCAGTATTAGACCGCTACAGTACGCGTTGCTTTAAAAAAGACGTTAAAACTCCCGGTCAAGGTAGTAAAAACACCCCCCAATAACAAAACAAACTCAATAGAATACAAAAATGTTTTTAATATATTATTTAAACAAAGCAATGTTGTTTTAACAAAAAACGATAAGTCAAAAATTTATTTTTTTTCTTGAAATTAAAGAAAAATCTTAGTGAATGGTTAGTTCTTTAAATAATTTTAACCTGTTTTTCCTAAGCCTAAGCGAAACCTAAAAATCAAACTAAATTTTTATGATAAATTTATATTTAATGGTGTTTTTTTAAGATAACTACTTTTTTCCTAAGCCTAAGCAAAACCTAAAAATTAAACAAAAAGTTTATACTTAATAGTTTGTTTTGCAAAGACAAAAAAAACTAAAACTTTTTAGGTTTAGGGAGTTTATACTGTCGTAGTGCTGTGTTGATATAATTCTCTGTAGGTGGCGGAAATCAAAAATTTGCATAAAATTTATATAGAATACTGCGGCGGTCTAATGCTCGGCGGTCTAATGCTCGGCGTTCAAGTGCGCGGCGTTCTAATGCTGGCGGTCAAATGCTCGGCGATCAAGTGCTGGCGTTCAAATTTCCGGACACCTGAAAAATGCTCTAAGAATAGAGCAGGAAAAAGGGGCGATTTTTCCCCGGGCGTATGTTTAGATAGAAATAATGTGGACTAGGCTGAGATGGACATTATGTGGACTATAGGAAATTTGCATTTGATTTGAACAGCTGCTCACTAAATAAAAATTTTCACGATATGATAATGATTTGTTTATACATTGATCTAATCACACAGCACTGTTGCATTTTTTTTAGTTTGATGAAATGTCAATTGAAAAAATCATACTCACAGCAATCTTTGACAAGCGCGAAATCGCCACTTTTTCAAATTTATAGTTGTCCTTACACATACAAATATAACCTTCTAATTGAAAAAGTGGCGATTTCGCGCTTGTCAAAGATTGCTGTGAGTATGATTTTTTCAATTGACATTTCATCAAACTAAAAAATGCAACAGTGCTGTGTGATTAGATCAATGTATAAACAAATCATTATCATATGGTAGAAATTTTTATTTAGTGAGCAGCTGCCCAAACCAAATGCAAATTTCTTATAATCCACATAATGTCCATCTCAGCCTAGTCCACATCTTTTCTGTCTAAACATACGCCCGGGGAAAAATCGCCCCTTTTTCCTGCTCTATTCTTAGCGCATTTTTCAAGGCTAGTAAAAATGAAGAAATAATTTACCGAAAATGTGCAACTCCTATATAAAAAAGTACGGAAAAGTAGGCCATTATAATGAGCCTCTCCATTTAAATGGCATCCACCATTATAATGGCATAGTAGTCATTTTAATTCGGCGAATTAAAATGGAGAGGAAGCCATTATAATAGCCATTTATTGATTTAATTTCACTTCATATATATTCACAGGTGTAATACTCTCCGGGCCCCATGAGTTTTAATGTGTTGGACAGTATTAAACCAATACGAAAAACCCGTGTGGCCCGGACAGTATTATACTTGTGAGTATTATAAAGTGGAATTAAATCAATAAGTGGCTATTATAATGGATTCCTCTCCATTTTAACTCGCGGAATTAAAATGACTACTATGCCATTATAATGGAGGATGCCATTTAAATGGAGAGGCTCATTATAATGGCCTACTTTAAATTACTTTTTTTATATAGGAGTTGCACATTTTTTGGTATATTATATATATTTTTAATTTAACTATTAAACTGAAAATAAAATTTTAAAAAATGATTTTTTTCGCTCTCGCTAGATTTGTTTGGAATTATTATGCAGAATAAAGTTATTTTAACATTTTTAAAATTACACAGAAGATTTAGGAAAAATAAAAGTGTTGCTTGAGTACTTTTTTTAGGAATTTATTGTTTAAAGACAAAGCACAGATTATTTTGGATATTTAGAATAACTTCTATAATAAGAATTGCGACAGCCGAGTAGAAGATTTTAAGTAGGGCGAGAAGTTTTGATTTCGCCATCTCCGAGTTTAAAATTCGAATCCTTTTTTAATTGAGCGTAAATTTTTTGTTCTTAATTTTTTTTGACGAATTGATACAAATCTCTTTTTTAGCGGGTTTTTGCAGTAATTTTTTACTAAAGGGGTGCTTATTTAATTTGACCTTTTTAGGTTGGTTTAATTTGTGTCGGGTGTCACACCTTTGTCCAGGATGATCGTATTATCCACCTTTGCAAGTATATATATATGTAACACCAAGCAAAATGCTGATTATTTAATTAACCTCCCCCTCGACAACCTGCTCTAAGGATTGCGCCACCTTGGAGGTCGTGGTTGATTGGGCTATTCAAAACCGCCATTGCCACCCTGGTGAGGTAATTGCCACACTATGACTTCTATGCATAGTGCCTCGCCGTGGAGAGGGGGCCTAGGTTATACCGTATAACCTAGGGCATATACGATTGCGGTCTAGCCTACAAGTGGAGGCAGCGCATTGTTTTTCTCCAAAACATAAAAACTAAAATTATATTTTAAATCATCTTGGTGGCGCAACTCTCAAATTTTAAAATAAAAATAATAAATTTTTTGGTCAAAACGAAGTTTTCTCGTGATAAGATCACCTACTAAACGCAGGCCTAGGGACTTAATATGAGATAGGCGCTTTTAACATCCTTTAATGTTCTCTTACACTTACACTTTTGTCTATGTTTATTTACCTTTATTTCTTTTATCTTTGTATACTAGTTATTTATAACAGTATTTAGTTTACCTTAGTTTTTTTGGTTATTTTATTTTCAATAACATTATATTTATTTTATATTATTATCTTAAAAAAGGATGTAAAACTCACATTTTCTCCATACAATCCCCTAGTAGGGATGGGGCCTTGACTAAGACTCTACACCAACAACAGTGTTAGTATAGAGTATTAGGCGGTTATATGGAATATTCATATAGCCGGCCCGCTTCTGCTTTAAAAAAAAATAACCTAAGGTTTTTAAAAATGCAAGTCATGGCATATGCAGTTGGGTATTAACACTCTGGGTGCGGCTATCCACTCTATTATCCGGCAATTAAAAAGCTCGAGGTTTAATCCCTGATCCCTGTAATAGTGATGGGCGGAACTACGGAACCGGAACCAGAAACGGAATTGAGATTTTCCAAAAATCCGGAACAGGACCTAGAACCGGAATTCCAAATTTTGCCCGGAACATCCGGAACCGGAACTACCTATCACACTGTAAAACCCCCGGAACACCGGAACCAGAACCAGAACTGAGATTTTTTTATGGGTATGGTATATGTTTTATGTTTAAAAAAACAACGTAAGCGTAAACACGTAAAAGGTGAAATTTTACAGATGTCCCAAATTGTTGTGAACATGATTTTTTTTATTTACCAGTTCACCCGACCATCACTTTTCTGCTTAAATAAATCACGGGGTAAAATTTCTTACTTTCCATCTCGATTTATGAAGCATTCTTCAATAAATAATTTATTACTTTTTAGATAATCGGCAGCGCCAAACGAATGAACCGGTAATGCAAGGATATTCCATTAAATTGTAAAAAATGTGTCATTTTGTATTTGTTTAAATGTCCTTTCATAAAAAATATCTGCTTTAATTTACTGCCGTATGTTATAGGAATAATGCATGTTTTGTTACTTGATTATTAAGTCATCTTTTATCGGGAACGGGACACGAGGGTACTGGACACGAGGGTACTGACGAGCAAAAAACATAACCTTCCCGCATAAAGCGGAATAAACTTATTGCATAACAATAGTTTATTATATTTAAATATCATTTAGGTTGTTTGACTGACTTATAAAAGAGGATTATAAAAATAAAATTATTGAGAAGACATGAAACAAAAATAATAATTTCATAACAGTAAAATATTTTCGTGTAATTTGTCTACATTTTCGTGAATTTTTTTATATAATAACTGGCTTTAAAAATCTTGAGAATCTATGAGACGACTTGAAAGATAATAAGCATTAAGGTTGCTGCTATGCTTTGATTGTGCTGTCAAAAGATTTTTGTGGTTATTTTTTTGTGGTGTGTTGAAAAAAATGAATTCATAAAAATGCCTTCGGAAAAAATAACTGCAGAAATAATTGCAAATCAAACGTTTTAGTAAAATATTTTCCGAAAAACAATGGCTTGCCTTTTTTAACAGTAAATTATTCGGTATTTTTAAAAAACACACTATGATTGAAATATTACGATAAAGTTTAGCTTAATTTTTGGATTTTGCTTAGGCTTAGGAAAATAAAGTTTACCGTGCAATGGGTTTTGAAGACTCCCAAAGATCCGTTGTTGGATTATTAAACTCACGACTCTATATACTTAGATTTAAATGTATAAAATATCATACATGAAAAATCTAACAATTGTATGTTTTTGGGTTTTAAAAGCACATTTTGTTTGCCTTGTTTTAAATGATCAACATGTGTTCAAGTAAATTCCTAAAGCTAGAGTGGACTAAAAAAGGCAAGAAGTTATTTTTTACATTTCTAATGCTAAAATCTATTTTTGCAGAAGTTATTATTTTTAAAGATTTTTAAACTCATTTATTTTAATCAAGAGTGGATGAAAGGAGTTTAAATATAAAAAGGACAGCAAAAAACTGAAACTCGCTTCGTATTTTCGTAGGAGTATATGATTTAGAAAAAAACAAAAAAAAACAACAGTAATTAAATAACTTTTTGGCGTTCTCATTCCACTCATGGTTGTTTAATAATAATTCTTTAGTTTTTTTCAAAGGCAGGGTTTCGAAGCTCCAGAGATTCGGAGATAGCTTCAAACATTATCATTGTTTTTATTAAAAACTCATGGTATAAATTGTGTGTAATATAACCTTTGAAAATTTCATGTTTTAGTATGATGTTTTTTAAACAATTTACGTAGTTTTTTTATTATTAAATTGCACTATATTTAAGCAAAAAAAATGTTATTTATAATTTAAAACGAAACAACTTATGTAACGTTTAATTGTCTTCACGTTCAAACGATTAAAATTTATTTCGGCTCATTGGCTCACCTTCAAAAGAGTCCCGGCACAAAAGAGTCCTGACAAAAATCGCAGCTGGCACAAAAGAGTCCTGGCACAAAAGAGTCCCGGCACAAAAGAGTCCTGGAGAAAATGCGTTCATGCGCCCAAGCGCTGCTGGGGCTGAGGTCGGCACAAAAGAGTCCTGGCATAAAATCAATTTTTAACAGCTGACATACAATGAAAAAGTGTAAGGAGGTAAAGCAACGAAAATATTAATAAAAATTACATAAAAGATTTAAAAAACTGTAAAGGTTACGATGGAAATTCAAATGTATGAAAGAGAGTTTCGCAATTATATTAGGAGGTTATGTTCCTTTTAGTAATAGATTCATCAATTAATATTTATTTAATGATATATTCAATTTTTTTATTACAATTTACTTTTTTATTAAAATTTACTTTTTTATGTGTTTTTTATTCATTATATAACTACTTTTTAGGTATTTTTGGTATCCATTTTTATTTCACCTCCCATTATTATTATAATCATCATGCAAAATCTTTCTGTACATTCGGAATTCTGTCGTAATCTTTTATAATATATTTAAAAATGTTTTTAACATATTTTTTTAATTTTTAACTTAAAACGAATTATAAAACAAATTTGTGATTATGCTAGAAGTCCTTAAGATTTATAGGTTATTTAAAGCCATATTAAATTGGACACATCTGGTTGTCCTTACACTTCAGTCCAAAACACTTATGTTATAAAAATTGTAATATTTTAACTATGAACAAAAAATTTATCCCAACTAAAATACTTATTTAGACATGGTTTTGTTACTCAATTATGACAAAAAACACTAATTCAATATTATATAATTTATACCCAAACACAACACATGACACAACACAGCACACACACAAACCCAAACACATGTTTTTCTTATTTTTTAAATATTTACAAAACTTCGAGCGTATTAATAACTAAATAATAAAAATACTTAAAAACATAAATTTTTTACCGGCGTAATTCTTCACACAACCTCTTAAGAGGCTAATTAAAAAACAAATAAAAAACTGGAAGGAGGTGTGAACATTGTATCTCAGCCGTGAAAAGTTCATTTTATGCCAGGACTCTTTTGTGCCAACTTCAGCGCTCGCAGCGCTTGGGCGCATGAATGCATTTTCTCCAGGACTCTTTTGTGCCGGGACTCTTTTGTGCCAGGACTCTTTTGTGCCAGCTGCGATTTTTTTCAGGACTCTTTTGTGCCGGGACTCTTTTGTGCCGGACCCCGGCTCATTCAGTTTAAAAAATTTACATATTTGTGGCAAACGTATTTTTTTCTTAGCTCAGTACCCTCGAGTCCAGTACCCTCGTGTCCAGTACCCTCGTGTCCTAGAATCCTTTTATCATTATATGAAGAACAATATAACTTCAAGTATTAATAAATAAATTTATGATATTCGTTTCTATAGCAGCCGCCATATTGTTAATTGCAATTTTTCTATCATTTTTTTATTTTTATAGTTCACATTTTTAGTATCAATATATCACAATTAATTATAATGGTTGTTTTATTATGACTCAACAAAGTATTTATTTCTTTGTTAAATTAAAAAGAATATATATTTAACTGATTTAGTTTGGTAATATTCGGTTCTTTTTTCGCTTTATTTCCGAAAAAAGTGAAAAAACGCCCAGGAACCAACTTGCTAGCAGCAATAAAAAGCAATCCGACAGGTGTGTAAATTTAAGCTTGACATTTTCGTTTTGCACCAATTTTCCATGGAAAAGAGGTAGACTGGCCGTTTTGAAATATTTCCTCGCTAAATATGGATAAATATTGACAGTGTGCGGCAGGGCAGAGTTGAAGTCCGGCAGAAGACTGCTATTTTTGCGAAAAACGAACGCCAAGTGATGAGCCGGAAAAACTGTGTCCCTGTACACTAAATAATTTAGGGAATTTTTTCCGAGCACTGAAGCAGCCTTTTTCCCAGTTAGCGCTGTAAAACAACTGTTTGATTCCTCTAAATATCTATGAATAAATAGAGGTAATTTGTGTGTCAGTTTGTCTGTGTTCCCTAACGTCTTCCTAATCATAAATCGAATTAAGGTAAATATAGTTTCATTAAAAAGCTTATAGTCCAGGAAATGTCGTAAAAAGGTTGATTTAAAAAACAAACATTCTCTTTTTTAAGTTAGACGACAGATACAGTATTTACAGTATTCACCAAAGGGGGACCCTACATAGAATGAGAAAGTTAAAAGATTGTTTCTCTCTGAATTGGCTTAAACTTATTAGTAAAAGTTATAATAGTGAGTCAAAATATTATAGGTTTTTCTGGAAAAATCCACAGGGACATTTTTAACTGGCCAATGCATTTTTCACCAAAAAAGAGGGAGGGACCTTCCTTCTCAACCACCAAACGGATTTGGCTAAATGAAGTACGATTGAAACGCTTGGGGAATGCTGTAAAAGGGTTCAAGTAAAAAAATTACATGAACATCGTAATACAAGGCGTTTTTACCAAGAAGCTAGGGAACCTCCTCACCAATCATAAAACGAATAAGGCTAAATGAGATATTATTAAAAAGCTTATAGTTCGGAAATTTGGCAAGGGGTTTAAATTTTTGAAAAATCAAACATTAACATCTTTATACTGCACAACACATTTTAAAAACATGAACCAAAATTTAAGGAATCCAATTCAAAAATTAAAAAAATATTTAATTCAGAATCTGGCTTAAATGTTTGAATGAAAAACATAAGTGGCTTAGATTTAGAACTGGCTTAGATTTATTGTTACTAACTAGATATTATATTGTATTGACGAAGAGCAACAATATTATGTTATACTGTAAATTAAACCATTAATTTTTACTTCCACGTGGACAAATTCTTTTGCTATTGGACATAAAGTTTTTCGCCATAATGTCAGAATTCAAATTAAAACATCTTTGGAAAAATATTACTTTAAAACAGGAACAAGTACATAAAGGACAGTAGTTTTTTGACTGTAAACAGACTGAAAACAATTGTTGAAAGCTTTTTGGTAAACAATTTAGTAATAAAAACACACTTCAAAATAAATTATTATCAGTTTACTATGGGCATCCGAACTTCATTACTTTCACAAAACGAAGGAACTAGAGCCAAAAAGTACGAGAAAATTATATGTCCACCCTATGACTGACATGGGCTAATTGTAACTTGAAAAAGGAATAAAACCTACCATTTAAACATAAAAATGAGTCACTCTCATAAATAGTTATATTCAAATCACAATTTTATGAGGGATTACAATTTTTTATTTGTTTTCCAACACTTGTTTCAGGAATACTTTGTTACACGACCCCAACGTATATTACAGAGTATGCAGCAAATATGGGCTATTCCCCGGAAGTTTTGTCGGAAGAAGACATTTTTAAAATGGGAAAGGCACGTGTTTTTTTCATAACGGGGATACGTGAAAAAAGAACTCAAAATGGTTGAAAAGGCAACAATTTTGTAGAAATAGGTAACAGGTCAAAAATGGTAAAAATATCACCAAAAATTTAATGTTTTTAAAAACATTAGTATTAAAACCAAAAAACCAGCCCTTAAAATTGCTCAGAGAATAAAGCAGGAAAAAAAGGACGATTTCCCCCAGGGCGTATGTTTAAACAAATGTGCTGTTGACTAGTCCTGAGTCAATTTATGTGGAATATAATGTGCATCAGGCTTGTGTGCTGGCTCACTGTATAAACAGTAAACCATTTTTATGATAATGGTTTTTTATTAAGAGAACCAATCGGATAATCCAGCTCAAGTTTTTTTAAATCGGATGGAATGGAATTTACAAAAATCATGCTCATAAAATTTTTTAAAAATCGCAAAACATTGACTTTTTTTATTTTTGGTTATTTCTATAAAGCATACAATTACAACTTTCCAATTTAAAAATGGCGATTTCGCGTTTGTCAAAAATTTCCATAAGCATAATTTTTTCAATTGTGATTCCATACTGATACGAGTATATAAGAACTATAGTTTTTTCGCCTAAATAAAATAATCCAAAAATATTAATAAAAGGGCATAAAAATGCGTATTTATTAACTCTTTGAATTTTTCTGGGATTTTTTTCAAAAAGCGATGCAAATCTGTCAAAGGGATTACACGTCACCGCTGCTCGGTAATAAACTTCACGCGGACAGAAAGCGAAACCCGGAGTTTAACACTGAGCAGCACTGGCGCAGAATCCTTTCTGCGGATTTGCAGCGAAAAGAATCTCAAAGGGTTAACACGTTATATGTTTATCGGTCAAAGTTAAAACTATAGTCTATATAAAAATGATGCGGACTGGCGACAAAACTCGAATTAAGTTTACAAACGCAAACACCAGAAAGAAAGCTAGAAAAACCGAAAAAAAAAAACAGCAAAAAGAGCAGAGATCCATCCATCCGAAAAAAGACACTCGATCCGAGTCTCAGAACCAAAAAGACTACAGAGCCAGCACACAAGCCGAGCACATTCCACAAAACCAGACAAGACAGCACTAAACAACGCCCGAAACGCCACCCCGAGCAAGCGCAACTTTAAAAGGTTATATTTTACATTTGACCGTACCTATTCTACAAAATGCCTTCAACCATTGATCTTTTTCACTATCCCCTAGAAAAAACGCCCTTCCCTTAAAATTCTCTTCCACAAAACTCCGAAAGCCCTTTGCTGCATCTCTTATATACTGTCTTAATAAATATCCCTAAAACAAGAAAACAATAAAAAAAATCCCTCATAAAAGATTAATTAACTTTTGAATACTCATTTTTTTAATGTAGTTTTATCCTTTTTCAATACAATTAGCCCTTAGTATGGGCATTATTTCTCCTTTTCTCTGTCCTTCTAAAAAGTATGCCCTGTTTTTTTTTCTATTACCAAAAAGCTTCAACATTTTCATCTTTTTATCAAAAAACTCGTCCTTTTTCTGTCCTTTTAAAATTTTTCCAAGTTTTATTTCATTCTACATATAGCAACTTTGTCCAATAGCAAAATTGTCCACAATAAAAATAATTAATTCATTACATATTGCTCTTCTATCTTATTCTATAACAATAATCTACCATCTAATCTACCCTTTTTCATTCACTTACCTTCATTTTTTTTTTCCTCTTTCTTAGAATTAATAATATCTCATTTAGCCTTATTCGTTTTGTGATTGGTGAGGAGGTTCCCTAGCTTCTTGGTAAAAACGCCTTGTATTACGATGTTCATGTAATTTTTTTACTTGAACCCTTTTACAGCATTCCCCAAGCGTTTCAATCGTACTTCATTTAGCCAAATCCGTTTGGTGGTTGAGAAGGAAGGTCCCTCTTTTTTGGTGAAAAATGCATTGGCCAGTTAAAAATGTCCCTGTGGATTTTTCCAGAAAAACCTATAATATTTTGACTCTCTATTATAACTTTTACTAATAAGTTTAAGCCAATTCAGAGAGAAACAATCTTTTTCCATTTTCTTTCGTATGTATAGTCCTTTTTTATTGAATTATATAAATACTATATATTTCATCCAACTTAAAAAAGAGAATGTTTGTTTTTTAATCAACCTTTTTACGACATTTCCTGGACTATAAGCTTTTTAATGAAGCTATTTTTACCTTAATTCAATTTTATGCTGGTAGGGAAGACGTCAAGGAACACAGACAAACTGACACACAAATTTCCTCGACTTATTCATCAATATTCAAAGGAATAATGGGACAGTTATTTTACAGCGCTAACTAGGAAAAAGGCTGCTTCAGTGCTCGGAAAAAATTCCTGATCTTTAGTGTCCAAACACACGTTTCCGGCTCATCACTTGGCGTTCGTTTTTCGCAAAAATAGCAGTCTTCTGCCGGACTTCAACTCTGCCCTGCCGCACACTGTCAATATTATCCCCATCTGCTCACAAATCTCAAAACGGCGAGCCCCTCTTTCCATGGAAAATTGGTGCAAAACGAAAATGTCAAGCTTGAATTACCTTGTCAGATTGCTTTTTATTGCTGCTAGCAAGTCAGTTCCCTGACTCCGCTTTTTCGGAAATAAAGCGAAAAAAGGACAATATTCAAACTAAATGGTTGATGTATCTTTTTAATTTAACAAAAGAAATGATATCATCTATTTGATTTTAAAAACATAAACGAATATCATAAATTTATTTTGTAATACTTGAAGTTATATTGTTCTTCATATAATGATAAAAGGATTCTAGGACACGAGGGTACTCGACACGAGGGTACTGGACTTTGACGAGCTAAGAAAAAAATCATATCCACAGGAATATAGAATTTTTCGCATTTGAATAAACAAGTAAGCAGAGAAAGTACCGGCACAAAAGAGTCCTAAAAAAAATCGCAGCTGGCACAAAAGAGTCCTGGCAAAAAAGAGTCCCGGCACAAAAGAGTCCTGGAGAAAATGCATTCATGCGCCCAAGCGCTGCGAGCGCTGAAGTTGGCACAAAATAGTCCTGGGCGCTGTTTCATAAAAGTTCCCAACATGCTGTTTTTTTGTTGAGTCCGTTCTTTTTTGTTTAAAGTTGAAGTCCATTTTCTTTTTTGTAAAAAGCTACTACAAAGAAATGAAAATGCAATAGACTTTTGGAAAAACTTATAAAAACCAAAAAAAATTTAGCATTAATATTAATTGCAAAATTCCCTATGCTTTGCTATTATAGGATTTCATTTCTTTGTAAATATTTACAAAGAATCAAATGTTAGTAACATTTATGAAACAGCGCACTGGCATAAAATCAATTTTTCACAGCTGAAATACAATGTTTACACCTCAGCTGTCTTCCAGCCTTTTATTTGTTTTTTTTTAATTAGCCTCTTAAGAGGTTGTGTGAAGAATTACGGTAAAAAATTTATGTTTTTAAGTATTTTTATTATTTAGTTATTAATACGCTCGAAGTTTTGTAAAGTATTTAAAAAATAAGAAAAACATGTGTTTGGGTTTGTGTGTGTGTTGTGTTGTGTCATGTATTGTGTTTGGGTATAAATTATATAATATTGAATTAGTGTTTTTTGTCATAATTGAGTAACAAAATCATGTCTAAATAAGTATTTTAGTTAGGATAAATTTTTTGTTCATGGTTAAAATATTACAATTTTTATCAAATAAATGTTTTGGTCGTAATTGTAAGGTCAACCAGATGTGTCCAATTTAATATGGTTTTAAATAACGTTTAAATCTTAGGGACTTTTAGCATAATCACAAATTTGTTTTATAATTCGTTTTAAGTTAAAAATTAAAAAAATATGTTATAAACATTTTTAAAAATATTATAAAAGATTACGACAGAATTCCAAATGTAAGGAAAGATTTTGCATGTTTATTATATTAATAATGGGAGGTGGGATAAAAATGGATACCACAATTACCTAAAAAGTAGTTATATAATGAATAAAAAACATAAAAAAGTAAATTTTAATAAAAAATGAACATTGTAATAAAAAAAATTAAATATACCATTAAATAAATATTAATTGATAAATCTATTCTTAAAACGAACATAACCTCCAATAATTGCAAACTCTCTTTCACTGATTCTAGGACACTAGGTTTGTAAATATTTTCTGGAATTTTTATCACGAGGGTACTGGACACGAGGGTATGTCGCTGTTAAATGATTCACGAGGGTACCCCACCCCCCCCGCTGGACACTGAGGGTACCAGGACTCTTTGAGGGTACTGAGCTAAGAAAAAATACGTTTGTCACAAATATGGAAATTTTTTTAAGGTGGCCTAATGAGCCGAACTAAATTTTAATCGTTTGAACGTGAAGACCATTAAACGTTACATAAGTTTCGTTTTTGATTATGAATAACATTTTTTCTTGCTTAAATATAATGCAATTTAATAACCAAAAAACTACGTAAATTGTTTAAAAAGCATCATACTAAAACATGAATTTTTTAAAGTTATTTTACACACAATTTATACCATGGGGTTTTAGTAAAAACAATGATAATGTTTGAAACTATTTCCGAATCTCTGGAGCTTCGAAACCCTGCCTTTGAAAAAACTAAAGAATTATTATTAAACAACCATGAGTGGAATGAGAACGCCAAGAAGTTATTTAATTACTGTTGTTTTTTTTGTTTTTTTTTAAATCATATACTCGTACCGAAAATACGAAGGGAGTTTCAGTTTTTTGGTGTCCTTTTTATATTTAAACTCCTTTCATCCACTCTTGATTAAAATAAGAAAAATGAGTTTTTTTGATAAAATCTTTAAAAATAATAACTTCTGCAAAAATAGATTTTAGCATTCAAAAATGTAAAAAATAACTTCTTGCCTTTTTAGTCCACTCTAGCTTTAGGAATTTACTTTAACACATCTAATCATTTAAAACAAGGCAAACAAATTGTCTTTTAAAACCCAAAAACTCACAATTGTTAGATTTTTTCATGTATAATATTTATACATTTAAATCTAAGTATAATTCGTGAGTTTAATAATCCAACAACGGATCTTTGGGAGTCTTCAAAACCCATAGCGAGGTAAACTTTATTTTCCTAAGCCTAAGCAAAACCCAAAATTTAAGCTAAACTTTATCGTAATATTCTTACCAATCATAGTGTGTTTTTTAAAAATACGAATAATTTACTGTTAAAAAAGGCAAGCCATTGTTTTTCGGAAAATATTTTACTAAAACGTTTCATTACAAATTATTCTGCAGTTATTTTTTCCGAAGGCATTTTTATAAATACATTTTTCAACACACCACAAATAACCACGAAAATCTTTTGACAGCAAATAAAAACTAACAGCAACCTTAATGCTTATTATCTTTCAAGTCGTCTCATAGATTCTCAAGATTTTTAAAGCCAGTTATCTATAAAAAAATTCACGAAAATGTAGACAAATTACACAAAAATATTTTACTGTTATGAAATTATTATTTTTGTTTCATGTCTTCTCAATAATTTTATTTTTATAATCCTCTTTTATAAGTCAGTCAAACAACCTAAATGATATTTGAAATATAATAAACAAAATTTATGCGATAAGTTTTTATCCGCTTTTTTATGCAGGAAGGTTATGTTTTTTGCTCGTCAGTATCGCCTCGTGTCCAGTACCCTCGTGTCCCGTTCCCGATAAAAGATGACTTAATAATCAAGTAACAAAACATGCATTA
>JASAMX010033316.1:0-23705 GCA_030248175.1 Microlaimidae sp. YZB2_3
CCACTAAACGATGTTCAATGAATGTTTTTGTAAGGATTAAGAATTTTTCGTTGTAATCGGAATTTTAAGATCAATTATTTCCTTGATTAAATTAAAATTAGCATCGTAGTTAAAATTATCACTGAAATTAATAAATAACAATAAACAATAAATTAACATATGCAGTTTAGAATCGTTGTTTTTGCATTATTAACACCCATTGAAACTCATAGTGCTTTATATTTTGTGATATTTTTTATGCCAAATCGGGATTTAACATACTTAAAAAAGTGTTCGAAGAGACCTTAAAAAAGATAAAAATGTAAAATCTTCGGAATTTTTTTTAAGAATTACTGAATGCAGCACACAACTCCAGCTAGTTTATGTTATAGATTTGGTCATATAATGTAAAAATAATAAAAAAATATTATTTTTCTGTATTATATTTTTTATATTATATTATATTTTGTAACAGAAATAAATCATGATTACCGTAGTACCGGATCGCCAACGCGCATCTTTTGATGCGAACGACCCTCAGTATCGTCATTGCTGTTGGCACTGCAAAACCATAACTCTCTTGTGTGCGGTCGTGGATGCCATCGTTGGTGGTGGCTTTTTTGTGAAAATAATAATTTTGGATGAAAATAAGTACAGGTATTTTGTTACTTAATTTAGGCATAATTTGAGTTAGACAAATGCAAATAAGAACACAAAAGTGAGAATCGTTTTTTTCCAACAAAAATCTAATAATTATAAAAAAGTTAAACCCAATTATATAATTTAAAACGTAATACGTTAAACTAATTATATTGTATTATAAGATAAAAAAGAAGACATAAATACAACTCAATTTTTTGACTCTCAAAAAATAGACCGTATTTATTTATTTATATTTAAAAATGAGAACTGTAGCCTGTTTTGCTCCCTTGTTTGGACAGGCTGCCAATAAAAAATTATTTAAAAAAACTTTATTACCTTCTCTTGCGATAGTATGATTTTTTAGCCATCCTATTTACAACAAAACCAGTCGTTATTGTAATTGTTCTGTATTTTTAGAGGTAATCAGTAGTCATTTAGTGGAATACTTTTTATTGCAAAACTTTAAACTCACAACGTGTTGGTTGTGCAACGCCAAATCTGCCGCCAAACTGTCGCCAAACCGCCGCCAAACTGCCGCCATTTAGGAACTAAGGCGTTAAAGTAAAAAAAATTTATAATAAGACCTTTTAACTCATTCATAATTTTTTTTTTCTAACTTTAAAGTTTTCAAAAATTTGTTATAAATATAAACTTGGTTTTACTCGACTTTTTTTACTCGACTTTTTTTAAGGTTAATTTTACGCGTTACTAAGCCTAAGCAAAGCCTAAAAAACAACCTAAATTTTCTTCGCGCAGCTATTTGTTAAAGTTTAGGTTGTTTTAAAAGCTTCGCTTAGGCTTAGGAACGGATAGGTTTAAGCTTAACAAAGTAGAGTAAAAAAAGTCGAGTAAAACCGAGTTAGCTTTTATTGCGTGTTGAAAAGTTCGCACGGCGCGCGCTGAAAATTGGTAACTGCTTTTATATTTATAGCTATGCTGCTGGAGCAAAATGCCCCACGGCGCAATAAGCTATAGTCTGCTCATATACTTTCTAAAAAGGAGATCTCCGTGAAGAAAAACAACTTGGTTTAGTTTTCATTTTTTTTGTAGAATAAGAGAAAGATTAACAGTTTTTTGTACTATAAAAAATTGTTTAAAGATGTAAATATGCGATTAACATTATTTATTTACATATAACTGAGTTAAAACCTTAGTTTTTAAATGGCTGCGGTTTGGCGGCTATTTAGCGGCAGTGTGGCCGCAGATTTGGCGGCGCACATCCAACGCATGATCTCAAATGGAGATAGATTTAATCCAAAACATTGATAGTTGTAAATATATCTCTTATTCTCTTATTTTTTATTTCTCATTTCTTAGGCCCATCAAAATGATGGAAGTAATGTCTAAAACAAAGTTTCTAATTTCTGGTTTTGTTTTTGTTTTTAATTAGGATTATTTTGAAATCAACGTTAAAATGGCACTGTCTTGAGGTTTTAACCAACTATGTAGTATTATAAAGTTTGTTCAAAAACCTTTAGTTGGCGCAAAAAATATATAACAATCACATTTTAACTAAATTGCGTATGCTAAACCTCCATAGTATGCGGCTTAGCAGAATAAAAAGTCGGGTTATTTCTTCTCTGAAACCAGGTAGCAGACAGCAAACGTTTTGATAAAGGCAGGTAAAAAAAACCCTCCCTAAATGAGTCACCCCCTCTTTACCGGGATATGCGCCGTCCGATTTTGCGCTTCCTATAAAAATGAGTTGAAATGGAGCAAAATGAACCTCCCAATTATTAAAAAAATATATTTTCATTTCTTGAAAAATACAATAAATTCAGAAAATAAAATTACTCTAAAATTCACAATTAATGTGTGTATAGCTTTGGCTTTAAATTTCTTGTGCAAAAACTTACGACGCAATGAATTTTAAATTTTCATAATGATTCTAAATATGTGGATCCGACAAAATTTAAAACCAACAACAGTAAAAAAAATAAAAAATTAAACAATTTAAAATCCTGTGTTTTTAGAGGTTTTCTAGGTTTGGAATGGTATGAATCAGGCCTATTTATACTGATCTTAGTGGTTTTTCTGGTCATGAGTCTCCTATTTTTGGGACTGATCATTCAAAAATGGTCGCTTTTGGTTCCTTATCTTGTTGCCAAAATTGTAGTATTGCTTGGTCTAAGCGCGGTCTACGTTTTGGTCTTGATTTCTGGATTTTTTGATTTCCAAAACCATTTGTGTTTGGTTGTTCTTCATGGAATTTTCTACGCGTTCAGTGTAAGTTTATTTTTATTTTATGATAAAGATAATCTTAAGATTCAAAAAATATTTGTACAAATTTTTTTTAATTGAATAATTGGCAGCTTATAAAATATTCATTTAAAATTGCTGTTAGTATAAACATAAAGCAAATCGGCGGTTGGAAGAAAATTTTTTCTATCAATTAATCAATTGACTTTTATTTTGTCAGGTGCAATGACAGTAAAAATGTAAAAACTGCTATAATTCTGGACCAAAGATTAATTTTATCAGAGTAAAAATGACTACGTGGTAAAGTAATCACTCGTTTTTCGAAAAAATATGACGTGGAGAAAAAAACCTGACGCAACTTAATAATAATTGATTACATCATCTCTAAAAACTTTCTTTTTTTATTTTTTTTATCCTCGTGCGTTCATTCTTTATTTCTTCCTGACGGCGATCGGTTACGCCCTTAATTTCAGCCTGAAGGATTTTAACTTTAGACTTGTATCTACCTACTTTAACACACATATTTAAATGTAAAACAAGAATTGCGGCTACCTCATGGTCGGCCATTGATGAAAAACCATTGACGCTCCATTTTTTTCTGTTGGTAAAAAATGAATTTTATATCGAGTTAGGGAAAATACTCCCTAAAGACTTGAAGTTTTGTTTCTCTTCTGTACACTCTGTTCTTTAGTTTTATACTTTGTAGATTTACTCGCTGATGATAGCTATAAAATGCTGCATCTATCTACGCGACCGCAGCAACGCCAAACTTCGATCTCAAAACGAATGCGTCACTCCTACAGGGGTATTGACTTTTATTATGTTTCTTATAAGTCTTAGATGAAAAGTTTATTTATACAGGGGTATTCATTTTTATTATATTTATAATTATATAATTATAAGTCTTTGGTGAAAATTTTATTTATACAGGGGTATTGATTTTTAAATATGAAATTTTAATAACTTTTTCATAATAGTAATAAAAAATATGTTTATTATGTAAAAATTTAAGGATTATAAGTTTTAAAATTTTATTCATTGATTTTTTTGGTTTTAATAGAATTTTTTTGATTTGTAAGTATAAAAAATAAGTATGATACTACAGATACAGTATATAAGTTATAAATATTAAAGTTATAGTTTGTTAGAAAATTAAAAGCTGATTAAAATAATTTTTTTAATTGTTGATTTAGCCCAAAAATGCGTACGCTTTATTTTCTGAAATTTTTATGTATATTTTTCACAATAAAAAAATTGGTTAAAAATGTCTTTAAATTTTTTTATTTTAGTACCGAGAAAATAAATGAAAATAAAGAAGTTTTTTCAAAGTAAATAAATGAAAATAAATAATACAATAATTATATTAAAAATTTCTTTAAAAAAAATCTCGCAACACAAGGACTTGAATACGACCTTTTGATTGATTATTTCTTTTAAGATCAAAAAAGTGCCAAGAAATGGCTGTTTGATATTAATAACCACATATTACATGAACTTCCATTGTAAAACATTAAGCCAAACATACAGTCGCAAATCACGAATATTATCTTTCATTTGAAGGTTTTTTTTTAAATTCCAAACGTGTCCGTCTATATTAAAGGGAATTCCACTGACTCTACCGAATCTCGGGACCAGTTGGAACGTCCGCTATTGCCCCGGAAATCCTTCCGGAAAGATCTGGCCGATTGCCGGGGGGGCCATGTGCCAGCCGGGGATTGTTTCCGGAACCAAGGAAGAAACCTTTCCGTCCGCGCCAGAACAACCCCATCCCATGGGATTGTCACGATCCAAAAGCCAGAAGTTGATAGGCGGTCAGATCGATTTCAACGTACCACCCCCGTGCCCGCACTAATGAGAACTCGGAGCTCTGGAATCCGGAGCTCTGAAGCTTCAAATCTCCGCCTATTTTATTTTTAATAATTAATTTTATTTTGAGCGTTTTTTATTAATTAATTTTTTAACTTGTAAAAAAAATATTAAAAATATTGCTAAAATGGTCTAAGTTAAAAAAGTCTAAAATATATTCTCAAAGGTTAAAAAAGTTTTCGGGTAATCATTTAATAAGTGGAGGTTAAGAGATTGATTGCTTCCTTCATTTTAAATGATCGGAATTCTGAAGTGTGATATTAGTGACGACGAGTAGGAAGCAAGTTAAAATTATATGCTTCTGAAAAGTATCCGAGTATTAAAAAGAATATGTACACTAAACTGCACAAGAGAAATGCACACTGAATTTCTAAGCAAAATTTTGCTAGAAAAGTGGTACATGCGTAAAGTGTTTTTTGTTTTAGAAAAATAGTCGCAGTGCAAATAAAGCAGCTTTGAGCTAGGGTACAGTCGACATTATCTTGTGTTATTAATTAATAAATACAAAAATTTTCTTGTGTTCTCTTGTGTTGATATTTTTGTTATTAATAAATTAAACGTTAATCACACAAGTTCAATTTTAAAAAACGGTGTTCAGTGTTCAAAGCTAAGAAATCAGCCAATAAAAATTCAAAACCACTACACCATAGAGTTATTTTTAGACAATCAAAATAGATAAAAAAGTCAACTTTTCCACACATTTCTGCTTATAGATTGACGTGCATCTTCCATGCGAAAAAAGTTACGATTTTGAAATTACATTGTGTACATAGCCTAAAAAATGGTGTTCTCGAAACGAAAGGTTATTTATGTTATATTTTAAACGCTTTCTTGAAGCTTAAATTTAACAAAATCTTTTATAAAATCCAAACACTACAATTTATCTTTGCAATTAATTTTTGTTATTTAAAAAAAGTTAAAATGTTTGTGTAGTACACTAAAATCACTTTTTATTTCGGTAAAAACCACGCTGGTGTTTTCAATAAAGCGAATTTTTTAATCAAGCCAATGAGAAAAAAAACAAGAAACAATTTGTGAGAAATAAGAAAAAAATAGCATTGTATGTTACATTGCTAATGTTACATTGTTTTATTAATACATACTTCAGGTTTGATTTAATATAATAAAAAAGTTTACTTGTAAATAATCATGTGATTATTATATTTCTAATTGCTTGTTTTTTTATTTTTCCTACGTTTAATGGCTACCAAAGGTAGGTGATAGTACGAGTCATTTTGGACAAAGATGTGACACTCGTGAAAAACGCAGACATTCGAGTTACAACGGACGTGTGTCATCGTGACAAAGGGTGTTACGATAAATGATTTTAAAAAAACATGTTTCAAGTGATATTTTGTCTTTCTGACTGAGTTTAAAAATTTATCGTTGCAATTACATAAATGCCGTAACCTCGGCAAATAGTCGAATGAGTAACAAAAAAAAAACAAAACAAAACAGATGCTGCGTAAAAGTAAGAATTAATAACAAAAAACGATGACTGTGGTATAAATTACCCCTGAATTGCTTTAAAACAAATTTAACTAACCTAAAACAGGTCAAATTTAACCCTATTTTTAGTGCAAACATTCCGCCGATAGAAAAATCATAAATATATAAAAAATACGCCCACAATTACTTAAACAAAAAAGATGTCACGGAAATGTGCTCAAGTTTAGTTTTTGCGAAATAGTCATTTGTTACTTGTATTTCACTCTCTTAGAGGTAAAATAAGATCCCTTCGTCTTTTTCTCAAAGAAATTAATAAATAAATAACGGCGACAAATAAAACAAATAACGGAAACTATTACAAATAAAAAAGATTATGAAGTAAATCATTAAGAATATTTTTCCCTTTACAAATAGAGAGTTTGCAAAGAACGCAACAAACTGAATAGAATATTAACATATTTTTATTATTTTCTATACAAAAAGTAAAGCACAATAAAACTAAATACAAACGAAAAATTTCTTGTTTAGATTTTTATGCAAAATATAATAAATAAAACATTTTTTTTTGAAATTTGCCAAAACCCCAACGAAAATAAAAGTATTCCTTAAAAACATTCGTGGGGAAAAACAGCAGTTTATATTATATGTTTAGGTAAAATCCCTTAGAATTTCGGTGGCACCGTGGACGGTCTTTAAATTTGCATTTGACAGTCCCAGGTTCGAATTCTTTTGTAGTATAGCATTATTTTTCTTAATTATACGCGTGTTACGTATATTTTTAAATATACTATTATTGTCTAACTTTAATTTTTTATCTGTTTAAATGAACCGAAAAAACTGAAGACAAATAAAACCTTTTTATTTTGCAAAAATTAAACTTGAGTCCATTTTCATGCCATCTTCTCTTGTTGTCAGTTTAAGTAATTGTGGGCATGTTTTTTATATATCTGTGATTTTTTATATTTTTTTCTGATACACTAATACAAATGTCCTCTTGAAGCTTTGGTGAAATTTTTGTTTTAAAATGGGGTTTTAATTTAACCTTTTTTAGGATAGTTAAATTTGTTTCGAACCTATGCACGGATCAGTAATACATTCTTTGTTATTAATTCTTGCCTTTACACAACATTTTTTATCACTCATTCGACTTTTTGCCGAGGTTATCGCTTTAAATCGCAACGATAAGTTTTAAAAACTATCCAGCAAAACAAAATATGTCTTGAAACATGGTTTTTAAAGAATTTATCGTGACACCCGTTGGTGATGATGATGATGACACTCGTCCGTTATCGTGACACCCGTCCGTCACGATGACACCCGTCCGTCGCAGTGACACCTGTCTGTCCGCTGGTTGTAATTCGGATGGCTAAGTTTGTAAAACAGGATTTTTACACGTTTATCCTGAATGATTCGTATTATCCAGTTTTGTGGCTACTTAAAATTCTTGTTTTGATAGAGATATTATGGTATTCAATGTTAAATGTTAAATTTTTGGCTTTGATAATTTTCATAACACGAATCCTGTCATGGCAGAAAAGGCAAAGACGGAAAAGGCATTTATGGGTAAACAGAATTAAAAATACATGGCTTTTAAAAGAGAAATTATACTAAATGGCTTGCCGCGCTTTGTTCTGCTTAACTCTTAATCATATTTTACCATAGTTGTCATACAATTATTTCCATAATAATAATTGTTTCCATAATTATTATTTTTTAATAAGTACATGTTTATTTGTTTACTATATGTCATTTTTGTTACTACATGGGGAAAATCTTAGCGTTCGCATGCGTGAGCATAGTAATTTTTTATCAAACTCCATATTAGTGGCGGATATAAAAGGTAAATTACCAGTTTAGAATAAAAACACAACAATATATTTTATTAACTTTTGTTTAAACTTGTTTATTACTTGTGAGTTGCAAGTCTATAAATTATTTTAAAAATAAAAAATTGATGCCTTTAAAAATATACTCAATTTGATTAAATACTTGTAAGTACATTTTTACAATAGTTAGTTTTATTGAGTCTATAAACTTTATTGTATATAAATAATTTTATTAGCTAATTTATTAACTAAGTTAATCAGAATATAAGTTAATTTGAAATGAATGTTGTATTTTTTAAATCCAAAACGTCGAAACAAACTTTGTCCAAAGTGGTAAATGTTCAATATTTACAAAACTTTTGGTTAAAAACTTCTTGTGTATTTTGTTTTAGTGAGTTTAAGACAAAGTCTACGTTGATTATTTAGATAAAGAACTCATAAAGATGAAACGATGATGTTTGATAAGTTTTTGTTGATTATTCCATTGAGTTTTATATATTTATAAATAAAAATTTTATTTGATATTACTTTGTGTATTTTAATATGTTTTAAGTCTGTATTAATTTTTAATTTACTAATTGTTGTGATTTTTTTATTATATCAGTAAAGGCTGGCTCATACTTATGACAAAACTTTCTTTGGAAAAAGTTCAAAGAACAATTTAAAAAAGCCAAAACGTCCTTTGGACAAGCCAAAACGTTCTTTGGACTTTTTGCTTTGGACAAAGTATGAATGCTACTTGAGATTTGTCCTTTGGACAAAATCCAACGGACAAAATCCAAAAGGAAAAGTCCAAAGGACAAAAAAGTATGAACACGTTGTCCTTTGGACTTTGTCCTTTGGATTTTGTCCAAAGAACAAAGTCCAAAGGACGTTTGTTTGACGCTGTGTTTGTCCTTTGGACAAAGTCCAAAGGACTTTTATCCTTTGAACTTTGTCTAACTGACTTTTGTCCTTTGGACTTTGTCCAAAGGGCGTTTTGTCATAAGTATGAACCAGCCTTAAGCCAGCTGTAAAATTTTGTAACTAAATGCACTAAATGTAACTTATTTCTGTTGTAAATTTTTTATCAAAATAGAAACGGTTAAGAAAAAAATCTCCATCTTAATATGAGCCAAATAAAAAAATTTATTTTTTATGTTTTAAATCAAACAAAACGTTTTTATGTATATAAATAAATTCGTTGTGTAATTCTTTATAAAACTATTATGAATATTTGAGCAAAATCTTAAAAAATTATAAGGAAAACCCTTAGTTATTCGTTATAAAACATAAATCCTAAACACAAATATATGCATGCGATGAAACATTTTTCTATATGATATAATCTATGGATGTTTTAGAAAACAAGAGAGACTTTTGCATGATTTCGAAACCAACTTTATTTGAAAATTTCGCCTAGAAGCTATTTATAACACTTCTGACTATTCTACTGATAAAATTTTAAAGTCGTTCTGTAGTAAATAATTTTAGCCCCAAGTTAGAAACATGGACCATTAAAAAACTTTAAAAACTCGGGGCCAAAAAAGCAAAACTGCGAGTCATAAATAGAAAATTGGATCAGCCTTATAGAAATTTTGCATTTTCGATTTGAATTTTACCATAAATTCATAGCTTTGATGAATATTTTTTTAACTCGAAATTATTTTTTGACTCGAATTTTGTGAAAATTTTTTTGTCTTGAAGCTCCATTTTTCGATGAAATGTTTTACGATTTTCTATTTTATTCTTAACTTTTATTTATACGCAAAATAGGTTGCAGACTCAAAAATTATTACCATATTAACGTGTCTTAGACCACGCGAAATTATTTCCATATAAAAATAATTAAAACGGAGTTTATTAAACAAAAAACTTCAGTCTTTTAATTTTTAACTTCTAAAAACCTTACAAATTTATTTATTTGCTGTTTTATTCATATACAAAATACTCAGCATTGGAAACTTTAGATTTGGTTTTCGTATTTTTAGATAGCCGTCAGATTTGGCTCACGCAGACATACACTGTAGTTTTCACACGAACAAGAAAACGTTCTGTTAAGTTTAATACTGTAAGTGCGTGTGCTTGTGTTGCAATTGTGCTATAATTTTCTTTTTAGAAAAAAGTTAGAGGTGGTCTCAGATCTCAGACACAATTTCGGCAGGCGGATTAGTCGATTTCTCGATAGCAATAATATTGGCTATATACATATATTTTGAAGCGCCGAAGCTGTAGCTTGGTAGAACATGCGTTTTGTACACTGATGTTTCTAACATATTATGTTGATCTGGACATGTTATACTGTATTACTATGTATATTACAAATAATAAATTGAAAAATTAAGCCATTTAAACTAAATGCATACTTCTAGTTGACGTAATATTATGTATAATTATCATGTGATTACCAGTGTATAGTTTGAATACAAAAAAATATATGATAAATAATTTACGATCGTTTAGAGTTTCATGTGGCGAAGTTTACACTGAATAAGGTTTCCCCAATTGAAGTTTTAGCGAGTAAGTCTCTTGTGTGCGCTAAAAATAATTGGTTGTGGAAAAAGTGTGAATTCTTCTGAAATTTTGAAATGACCCGATTATGACAAAAAATCACTTGGGATTTTGTTCTTTTTCCGTTTTACGCACAATTAAAATGTCAAAAACTCTAGTATTTTCTACGTTTAAAATCAATAAAAAACGGTAAATATAGCAAGAAAAACTGTATTGCATGAATTATATAAAATAAACTCATTATTCTTCAGTATTTGTATAAATATGATCTATATATTTGCCTACTGTAACTTGTTTGGAGTCATTTTTATATATAATATTCAGCTAGCTTAAATTATTTAGATAGGATAGCTGACTTAATTTCGCCCACTTTTTTATTTTTTTGGATAACTTTTTCTGGCTCTTCTAATCGAGCCAAGATTTGGTCTAAAAATCCAGGGACAGCAATTTTTGTTATTAGCGGCCGAAATTAGGGCGCGTGCTAATAACTCCGGCTACCTAGAAAAAACTGAATATAACTATTGCTAATAAAACGAACAATAAAAATTTTAAAGGTTGCTAATTTATCCTTAGGTATTCTTCTTGGTACATATAACTTAAATTTCTTACGGTTTGCAAACTTTTATAGTTTTTAGCAAGACTTTAAATAATTATGTCAAAACCTTAAAAAACACAAATTATATTATAACAGGTTTTTGTTAAATTTTTTTGGCATCAAAAAATATTTCAACATAAAATGGCTTTGTTACAGCCAGCCAACATTAAAAAAGTCTGGTAAAAATTGTATTACACTCTATTGATTTTTTTAAAATATTTTTAACCTAAAAATTACAAAAAACAAAATCCGCCTTAATTTCGGCCACCTTTTATGTTTAAAAGAAACAAAAACAAAAGCCTAATATACAAAAAAAAACGATTACATAAATCCAAAATTATCAACTTTAAGAATAAACATGACGTTACAGTTAAAGGGGGGTATAACTTCACACCATCCCTTGCTTATCTCTAATATTTCATATCCGACTGCCTCTCTCCGCTAAGAAAATAACCTGACATTTTTTAACTTCATTTTAATAATATTTGAGAAATTCCTATGCCGATTTATTGATAGTTTAAACCTAGTCAATTGCGAGTTGGATTACTCGAACCCGCACAGATGTACACTACGTAATTCTTGTGACAGCATGCCTCCGCCAACTGAAATAATCTGACATTTTTACTGTGTTTTAATTTACTTTACATAAATTTTTAAAGCATTGGTACTCTATATCGTGGTAAGTGGTGAGTTGGGTGGGGAAACCCCATTGACTTTGATATTTACTATGTTCACTACATGACTGCATTCCCCCGCGAAGATAATAACCTGATTTTTTAATGTGTTTCTATATTATTTTTGAGAAATTCCTTCCGGTTTATTTATAATTTAATACAAAATAGTAAATTATGGGTTATGTAACCCCACCCGTACACATGATGGTGCAAATCATGTTAAACAGGTTTTTTGACGTCAGGATTTTAAGGACCCTCAAAATTTCATAGTATTCGTGATCACCTCATATATGTTTTGCTCTGTAGAAATGGTTGTTGGAGAAGCTAATATAATCAATCACTTTTAGCCAATTAGTGCTTGCAAAAAATTAATTTCCAATGATTAAAAGATGTCCTTTTTTTCATAAGCACTAGTTGGCTAAAAGTAATTCTATAACTTTATAACTATTTAAAGAATATTAACACTGAATAATTTCCGTTTAAATGGAAGGGTTTTGACTATCGTGTTAAAACCAAACAAACTCAAAGGCCCTTCGTTTTCATTACTATAAATTTAAAACTAAGTAACAAACTTTATCATATTTAAAAGAACAACTTTTTAACAACAACAAAATTTTGAACCTATCTAAATTTATAGTTTAAATCATTATCAAAAATATATAATATACAGAAAAATGTGCAACTCCTATATACAGAATTAAGTCAGACTAGGTCATTATAATGAGCCTTTTCATTTAAATGGCACCCTCCATAATAATGACATAGTAGTCATTTTCATTCGCACGAATTAAAAAGAAATCATTTTAATAGCATTTAATTTTATTTCATACACACTCACAAGTGTAATACTCTTCGGGCCGGAAAATGGAGAGGCTCATTATAAGAGCATACTCTGACTTAATTTTTTATTTATGAGTTGCACATTTTTCAGTATATTATATATTTTTGATGTTATATTGTGTATTAATTTGAAATATGTTTTAAGTTTGAAAAATATAAAACTGCACAGGGTCATGTGGAAAATATTAAATTTGTTCAAAGCGCCGAATTTAAAATTATAAGTTTTAAAGTACAAAACATCAAAAAAAGCATTTTTTGTAAAAAAAAACTAAAAACTTATCATTTTTATGTTTATTTTATAAAAAAACTAAAAAACTAGTTGACCCCTCCTCAAACACGTGGAAATACAATATTAACAAACATTAATATTAAAACAATGTAGGGTGACACTGTTGGGCAAGGACAAGGTGACAAACAACATTATGTATGACGTACGTTTTACCGCTGCGCTTTTTAAAAGCATAATAACATAATAATATTTTTAACATTCGGAGGTTATTTTTTTATAAACCATATTGTCTTAAGGACTGAACCTAGTATTAACAATACTTTTGGCATTAAAATCAAAACTTCATTTAATTTTAAGACACCGAATTAACATTTATTCAAGAAAAAGTAGTATGATTTTATTTTATTTATTTTTATTTTATTAATATTTGCATAATGCAGGAGTAGTGAAGGTATTTACATGCAATATACCACATACCCTTTATATAACTATGGTTATTAAAAACGGTACCCCAATTAGTTATAAAACCATTAATTTTACTTATACTCTCAAATACATTATAAAACTAAATTATTGATACAATAAACAAACGCATAAATAGTTAATTATTAAAAGTATAAAATTATATAATTATATTTATTAATATTTTATAGCTATATAGAGTTGTATTGAGCACTTTTTAGTTTCGCCTATTTTTCTATATTTAAAAAAATTGTTTTTGCTTAAGCCATAATATCTCTGATAATTCCATACCGGATTTACTACAATGTAAAAGTCAGATCTGATCCAACGACAACGGCAAATGGTACTATGTTGATGCGTTCCAACGCTCGTCGTACTTAGACTTGTGTAGCTAAGGCTCTTGCCAATGTCGAAAACCGTTGTGATATATGAAAATATTAAGGCTGGTTAATACTTATGACAAAACGTCCTTTGGACAAAGTTCAAAGGACAATTCTAGAAAAGCCAAAACGTGCTTTGGACAAGCCAAAACGTCCTTTGGACTTATTCCTTTGGACGAAGTTTGAACGCTACTTAAAATTTGTCCTTTGGACAAAGTCCAAAGGACAAAATCCAAAGGAAAAAGTTCAAAGGACAAGAAGCTATGAACACGTTGTCCTTTGAATTTTGTCCTTTGGACAAAGTCCAAAGGACGTCCAAAACGTAAAAACGTCCTTTGGACTTGTCCTTTGGACAAAGTCCAAAGGACGTTTTTACGCTGTATTTGTCCTTTGGACAAAGTCCAAAGGACAAAAGTCCATTGGACTTTGTCTAAAGGACGTTTTGCCATAAGTATGAACCGGCCTTAATAGCGCAAAAATCCAACCCGAAGCAATCAAAAAAATTTCAAACATAGGTACACAATAATTAACTAAATTGCTTAAAAATCAGTTTATTTTTGAAAAAAAAAACTATAGCGATTGCTAACTTCAATTAATTTTTTCCTACATTGTTAACTGTTAAAGAAAAAATAAAGGATAACGCTTTTTAACATCGCAATCGTTATATGTATATAGTTATTATAAATTTTCACTTAAGCTATTTTTTAAAAGTTTAGTTAAAAAATGATGTTAATATTCTATGTTTGTGGAAATAGGAAACCCATAATATTCTAATCTTACCAATTTCGTTTTTATTTAAGCAAACATTAGTATCCGACGTAAAACGATCTTTTAGAATTGTGGGGTTGTTTGATGTGCTTCAAGTAAATCCCTTTCATGTCGTAACAAAGGAGAACTGTGTTATATTTCATAGTTTTTATTTAATTTTTTAAGAAATAAACTTTTATGCGGGTCAAGATTTATATAGTTATGACAGCGGAGTCTTTTTTTAGCGAAAAAAGTTGTTACTTTAAACATAAAATCGAGCAAAATAAATTAATTTTTTTTCAATTCGTAAAATTTTTACTTCAATAAAATCAAAATGACGTTGCAAAAACAAATATCCACTTTTAATGCAAAAAATAATATTTTTAAAATCTTGAACCAGATCCGACTGACTATTTTTTGTTTTTGCAATATTTTCTGAACAATGGGGAGTCACGACGGTTAATTCAATGTACACAAAGGTCTCGAGAAGATTAAAAAATAACTTGCATATGATGTTGGTTAACGAAAAAAAAGATCATAGTACACGAAAATAAAATAAACTTAAAATAAATTTAAAAAAAACAGCTGGTTGTGCATTTTTTCCTTATTATTTTCTGGTTTTATACTAATTATTTTTAATTCTTCTCGAGACCGTTGTGTACATTGAATTAACCGTCGTGATTCTCCATAGTATGAAAACTATAGATCATGTTACGCAGAAAAGTCACATTTTTTATTTAAAAAATTTTTTTGTTTGACCCCAATAAGTTTTAAAACTTATAAATGCCAAAAAGCTTATTCTTGTTTAGTAATAACAAACAGACTTTTACTAAAGCTTTTATAATAAAAGCAGGCACGTTGCAGCTATATTGCTGTAATTAATTTCTAATGGAAATATTTTCAAGAATATAAAATTTTTATATGACATACGTCCACTGATAACCATTTTAAAGTAATTATTTCAATCCTTATATATATATAGACATGTATTATGCTATTTTACGCTGACTTCACTTTCCTTTCAAGTTGAATGAAATATAACAAAGGTCAATAGTTGCAAACACACTGTACTAAATATTTATGACATATTTTGATAAACGTTTCAAAACCGTGATCATTTACGAAAACTAGCTAGTCAGCATAACCGAATAAGCTAAGCATAAGCTAGTTACGAGCGGTCAGCATAACCGAATTTATAATTATATCAATAATAATAAAATTAAGTTATAATATATTATAATTAAAACTAATATGGCGAGTATTATACAGTATAACACGGGATTTTTTTGTTAGTTAGTTTAGGTCCGGTTTTTTTATTGTTTCAACGGCACAACGGGGGTTTATAGCCATGTGGTGTTTCAGTACCACCCACAATGATTTCTTTTAGTTAAATGTAAACCATTTAACGGACTTTAAATTTTTTTTAATTTTTTTAAAAGCTATTTTCAATATCCGCTTTATTTACAGTTGCTTTTAAAATAAATAGAGCAGTAATTTTTTCAAAAAGAAACTCCTTCTGATGATGTATTTTTTGCAAATTTTCAGTGATATATCTTCTAAAACGAATTTACTAAAACGCTAAATTTGAAATTTTCAAGTTTTTATTTGACTGAGCTAAGTTTTAAAGGTTAGTTTCAATCTCAGGTAACATGTGTTTTATAAATATTTTTTAAACTATAAGAAAAAATGCAAAAGAAATCGTAAACATGTAACTGATTAAATTCTAATGAATATGTTGTAAACTTAAAAAAAACTAATTCGCGGTATGAAAATTTGTTGAAATAAAAAATTAAAGTACGATTTATTTTAGTTTTTATTTTGAGGAACAAGAAGTTGTAAATTTTAAAAAACAAAAATATTACCTATGTTTTGTTTAACAAAATATAATTAAAGTCCGTATATTTGTGAATTATGAATTGCAAATTGCAAATTGTTGTCTTAACTTTTTACAAGAACCGTTTTTTAAAAAACTTATCTGTTCGAATATTTTTTTGTTTTAGCATGTCAAAAATACGCTATATTTTTAATTATAATTATTTGAGCTTGTAAATAATTATTGCTTACCGAACTGCAAAATATTGGAATTTATTACTAAAAAACGTGGTTGGACTAATTACATTTTTTGCTTAAAAAAGTTCTTGAAAATATCGGTTTTAAACGTTATTAAATTTGACCTACAAACGTAAAAAACAATTCAGCTCTGTGTGTTCGCTCCTTGTATTTTATAATAATATTGTGTATTTTGATTTGTTTTATTTTATTTTTTAAATTTGTGATTCTTTCATTTTTGTACAATAATGTGTATTTTATTTTAGTGTTCTTAATTACTTTAATATTGCAGTTATTGTAAAATAAAATCATTTATTTTTTTTAAGTAGGATTTTGAAGATTTGTCAAGGTTAAATATTTGCAATGCTTATAAATAAATAATTAATGGAAAACCTTTTAAATCGTATATTGAATTCTATTTATTTAAATTTGACTAGTTTGACAATTTTTGAATGCACCAAATACGCTAACCCATGCTAGGAATATCGTGATAAAGAGCCAAAGCGGCATTAAATGTTTTCTTGATCAACCCAAAAAATCAACCCAAAAAATGTTTTCTTGATCCATAAACTATTTTATGTCACCACGGTTCGACGACAGTTTTAGCCCCGTCTGAAAGTCACCAAAAAAGACATTCTGTGCCAGAAAAATAAATGTTATCTAAAAAAATTTTTTAGCGTACTTATTAGTAACTTTGTGTCCGCTAAACTTTAAACTTTGTCCTACGTAAAATCAATAAATGGAACGGAATTCCAATATTTTTTAAAGATTAAAACAAATAAAAGGCTATTTATATTTATTTCGTAAAATAATCCATTCATATTTTTAAACCATGCAAAAAACCTAAAGCGTCACCATATTTTTATTATAAATATATCTTTTTTATGACAAAACATTATCAAGTTTTGTCTTTCTAATGTATCGATGTTTCTTACAGCTCCCAAAAAAAATGCGGAACGCTATAATACTATGATTTTTACCACATATATGGCTATGTTTATCGTAAAAAATTTTTAGTTTTCGTTTCTTTTATATTTTTATGTGTCTAGAAATTTATGATGGTCATAATTTAGCGTTATTTTCTAATTTGAATTTTTTTAATATCAACAAAAAAATCACATAAGTATATAAAGAAAAAAATTTGACTTCGGCTCCAAGTGGGACGCATATTGGTTAGGGTCGCGGATATTTTTAGCAGGGTTTTGTTTTTGAAAGGATAGCTTTAGTTAAAGCGTTTAATGGTGCTTATTATAGCCACACCGCCTTAATTAGGGCACGGCATAACTTATTCGGTGCACTATCAGAACAAAAAAATCATTTCATTGTTCATTAACTAGAGCACGCCCTTATTAGGGTGCAGCCTAATATAAGCCATTGCATACTAAATGTAAAGCCACACTTTTATAAACAATTTCCTAAGTGGAACATCCAAATGCCCGAACTAGGGCATATTCGGCTCAGGGTGTGCCCCAGTTAAGCCAATAGATGTGCTTAAGCAATATGTAAATTTACAATATTTTCCTTTATTTTTACTTTATATATTTTTGATAATTTTAGGCAAAACGTTTTAATTTTTTGTTTAACGCACAAAATTAAATGTAATAACTTACTCTAAGTGATATTGGCAAAAATAAAAAAGGACAAAATTGCGCAAACGTTATATGTAAAATAGATAATTAATTAAAGTATAACCTTTCTTTGTTAAATTTAAAATAAAATTTTTACTTATATAGCTTCGAGAACGTCGTTTGTTTTAGGTTTAACACATGAAAGAAATTTAGAAGAAATTGCTTGAAAGAAATTTATAGCTTTGGCTGACTTATTGATGCTTTTAACGCTGAAAATTTTTTTTTAATTGAGACGTTTTCGACAAACGTATAGAAATTTCTAATCGTTCTTTGACAAAGTAAAATTCTTATATTGTTAACAACTATCTTAAAACCTTGGAATCGCATTGCAAAAAATATAAGTATAAAGTCATAAATATATTATATTTTTGAAATAAAAAAATATGCAACTTTATACCAAAAGTAACACAATATGTCATCTTTGATTTCGGTCATTGGTTGACACGCCACGCACATAATAAATTACAAAAAACTACCGATATTGGGTAAGTCAAGTATTGTAGAAATTAAAAATGTACCCTGCCTAGAGCGCAGCAGTATTTTTGACTACAGTTTAGTGTGCAAGCAAACTAAACGTAATTCTATACGCAAAATATTTATAGTTATAGTCTTTAAAATGTGATAAAATCATTAGACTTTAAAGACTATAACTAAACTATTTTTTTGCGTATAGATTTACGTTTAGTTTCTTGCAGCACTAAAGTTTTGTTAGTCAAAAATATCTTACGATTTTTGACTTACCCAATATCGGTAGTTTTTTGTAATTTATTATGTGCATAGCGTGTCAACCAATGACAAAAATGCAAAGAATAATATGTTACTTTTTGGTATAAAGTTGCATATTTTATTTCAAAAATATAATATATTTATGACTTTATACTCTATTTTTTATGCAATTTGCCAATGAGTGTTGACAATATAAGAATTTTACTTGCAAAACAATTAGAAATTTCTATACGTTTGTCGAAAACGTCTCTGAAAAAAAAATTTGCGGCGTTAAAAGTCTAGGTCGGGGCCAAACCTTTCAAGC
Source organism: Microlaimidae sp. YZB2_3 (assembly GCA_030248175.1). NCBI lineage: Eukaryota > Metazoa > Nematoda > Chromadorea > Desmodorida > Microlaimidae > Microlaimidae sp. YZB2_3. The sequence continues at coordinate 19,086 of JASAMX010033316.1, forward strand.
AATTTTCTTCTACAACCTTTCATGTGTTAAATTCTGAAACAAAACTTAACATTCTCGAAGCATAAAAATTTTATTTTAAATTTAACAAAGAAAGGTTATACTTTGATTATCTATTTTTATATAACGTTTGCAATTTTGTCCTTTTTTATTTTTTGCCAATATCACTTAGAGTAAGTTATTTTACATTTAATTTTGTGCGTTAAATAAAAAAATTAAAACGTTTTGCCTAAAAATCGAAAATATAAAATGAAAATAAAGGAAAATATATTAAATTTACATATTGCTTAAGCCTATTGGGTTAGTTTTTTGGGCACACCGCGTTCTGACCGAATATTGGCATTTTGGAAACTCCCACTTTAGGAATTGTTTGTGAAATTGTAGCATTTAGTATGCAATGCGCTATATTAGGCTTAGCCGGCGTGCTCTAGTTGAAATTGAACAATGAAATGGTTTTTTTTGTTCTGATAGTGCAGCCAAATTGATTTGTCGCGGTGCCTAATTATATAGCGCTTTGACTAAACTACTTTTAGAAAATCAAAACCCTGCTAAAAATATCCGCGACCCTTAAAAAAAAAATCGTCCCCCACTTTGGAGCCGAAGTCAATTTTTTTCTTTATATACTTATGTGATTTTTTGTTGATAAAAAAATTCAAATTAGAAAATAACGCTAAATTATGCAACCATCATAAATTTTCTAGAGAACACATAAAAATATAAAACAAAAAACTAAAAATTTTTTACGATAAAACATAGCCATTATATGTGGTAAAAATCCATTGGTATTTTTTATAGCGTTCCGCCCATTTTTTCGGAGCTCTAAGAACATGAATACATAAAAAACAAAAACTGGGTGATGTTTTGTCATAAAAAAGAATTATAATAAAAATATGGTAACACTAGGTTTTTTGCAGTAATTTTAAATCCTGAATAAATTCTGAAATTAATATGTTGATAACCTTTTATTGTTTTAAGATCTTCAAAAACTGAAATTTGTGATTCTCATTAGGACAAAATTTCAAAGTTCCACTAACCGCCACAAATTTACTAATAAGTACGCTAAAAAATTTTTTTCGATAATTTTTATTTTTCTGGCACAGCATGTCTTTTTCTGAGTGACTTTCAGACGGGGCTAATACTGTCAGTCAAACCGTGTGGTGACATAAAATCATTTATGGATCAAAAAGAAAACATTTTTTGCGGTTAGAGTTTTTTTGGGTTGACTCAGAGAAAACATTTAATGCCGCTTTGGCTCTTTATCACGGTATTCCTAGCATGGGTTAGCGTATTTAATACATTCAGAAAATTGTCAAACTAGTCAAATTTAAATAAAATGAGAAAAATTCAATATACGATTTCAAAAGATTTTTTTTTCCCATTAATTATTTATTTATACACATTGCAAATATTTAACCTTGACAAACCTTCAAAAACCCTACTTTAAAAAAATAAATGACTTTATTCTATAATAACTGCAATATTAAAGTAATTAAGAACACTAAACTAAAAATACACATTATTGTACGAGAAAATGAAAAAGTAATTCACAAATTTAAAAAAATAAAATAAAACAAACCAAAATACACAAATATTAGCTATAAAATACAAAGAGCGAACACACAGAGCTAAAATACTTTTTTTACGTTTGTAGGTCAAATTTAATAACGTTTAAAACCGATATTTTCAAGAACTTTTTTTTAAGCAAAAAATGTAATTAGTCCAACCACGTTTTTTAGTAATAGAATTCCAATATTTTGCAGTTCTGTACAGCAATAATTATTTACAAGCTCAAAATATGGTATAATTCAAAATATATCGTATTTTTTAAATACATGCTAAAACAAGAAAATATTCGAACAGATAAGTTTTTTAAAAAAACGGTTCTTATAAAAAGTTAAGACAACGATTTGGAATTTGGTATTCATAATTCCGCACAAATATACGGACTTTAATTATATTTTGTTAAACAAAAAAAACATAGTTCAACTATTTTTGTTTTTTAAAATTTACAACCTCTTTTTCTCCAAAATTAAAACTAAAAATCAATCGTACCTTTAATTTTTTATTTTAACAAACTTTCAGTACCACGAATTAGTTTTTTTTAAGTCTTAATACATATTCATTAGAATTTAATCAGTTACATGTTTACGATTTCTTTTGCATTTTTTCTTATGATTTTAAAAAATATTTATAAAACACATATTACCTGAGATTGAAACTAAGCTTTAAAACTTAGCTCAGTCAAATAAAAACTTGAAAATTTCAAAATTTAGCGTTTTGCAGTAAATTCGTTTTAGAAGATATATCACTGAAAACTTGCAGAAAAATACATCCATCAGAAAAGGAGTTTTTTGTAAAGACTACTCCATTTATTTTAAAAGCAACTGTAAATAAAGCGGGATATTGAAGAGATAGCTTTTAAAAAAAATTAACAAAATTAAAAGTCCGTTGAAATGGTTTACATTTAACTAAAAGAATTCATTGTTGGTCGTCCTTGAAACACCACATGGCTATAAACCCCCGTTGTGCCGTTGAAACAATAAAAAAACCGTTCCTAAACCAACTTACAAAAAAATCCTGCATTTTATACTGTATAATACTCGCCATATTAGTTTTAATTATAATATATTATAACTTAATTTTATTATTACTAATATAATTATAAATTCGGTTATGCTGACCGCTCGTTTTAACTTAGCTTATGCTTAGCTTAATTCGGTATATGCTGACTAGCTAGTTTTCGTAAATGATCACGGTTTTCGAAACGTTTATCAAAAATATGTCATAAATATTTTTAGTACAGTGTGTTTGCTAATTATTGACTTTTATTATATTTTCATTCAACTTGAAAGGAAAGTGAAGTCAGCGTAAAAATAGCATAATACATGTCTATATACTATATAAGGATTGAAATAATTACTTTAAAAATGGTTTATTGCAGTGGACATATGTCATATAAAAATTTTATATTCTTGAAAAATATTTCCATTAGAAATTAATTAGCAACAGATATAGCCTGCTACGTGTCTGCTTCCATGATAAAAGCTTTAGTGAAAAAGTATACCTGTTTGTTATTACTAAACAAGAATAAGCTTTTTCGGCATTTATGAGTTTTTTTAAAACTTATTGGGGTCAAACTAAAAAATTTTTAAAAATAAAAATGTGACTTTTCTCGTAACATGATCTACTAGTTTTCATACTATGGCGAATCACGACGGTCATCCGATATTACACAACGGTCTCGAGAAGAATTAAAAATAATTAGTATAAAACCAGAGAATAATAAGGAAAAAATGCACAACCAGCTGTTTTTTTTAAATTTATTTTAAGTATATTTTATTTTCGTGTACTATGATCTTTTTTTCGTTAACCAACATCATGCAAGTTATTTTTTAATCTTCTCGATACCTTTGTGTACATTGAATTAACCGTCGTGACTCCCCATTGTTAAGAAAATATTGCAAAAACAAAAAATAGTCAGTCGGATCTGGTTCAAGATTTAAAAAATATTATTTTTTGCATTAAAAGTGGATATTTGTTTTTGCAACGTCATTTTGATTTTATTGAAGTAAAAATTTAACGAATTGAAAAAAAAAATTTATTTTGCTCGATTTTATGTTTAAAGTAACAACTTTTTTCGCTAAAAAAAGACTCCACTGTCATAACTATATAAATCTTGACCCGCATAATAGTTTATTTCTTAAAAAAAATTAAATAAAAACTATGAAATATAACACAGTTCTCCTTTGTTACGACATGAAAGGGATTTACTTGGAGCACATCAAACAAACCTACAATTCCAAAAGATCGTTTTACGTCGGATACTAATGTTTGCTTCAATAAATACGAAACTGGTAAGATTAGAATATTATGGGTTTCCTATTTCCACAAACATAGAATATTAACATCATTTTTAACTAAACTCTTAAAAAATAGCTTAAGTGAAAATTTATAATAACTATAATATACATATAACAATTCCGATGTTAAAAAGCGTTATCCTTTATTTTTTTTCTTTAACAGTTAACAATGTAGGAAAAAATTAATTGAATTTAGCAATCGCTATAGTTTTTTTTCAAAAGTAAACTGATTTTTAAGCAATTTAGTTGATTATTGTGTACCTATGTTTGAAATTGTTTTGATTGCTTCGGGTTGGATTTTTGCGCTATTAAGGCCGGTTCATACTTATGGCAAAACGTCCTTTAGACAAAGTCCAATGGACTTTTGTCCTTTGGACTTTGTTCAAAGGACAAATACAGCGTAAAAACGTCCTTTGGACTTTGTCCAAAGGACAAGTCCAAAGGACAAGTCCAAAGGACGTTTTTACGTTTTGGACGTCCTTTGGACTTTGTCCAAAGGACAAAATTCGAAGGACAACGTGTTCATAGCTTCTTGTCCTTTGAACTTTTTCCTTTGGATTTTGTCCTTTGGACTTTGTCCAAAGGACAAATTTTAAGTAGCGTTCAAACTTCGTCCAAAGGACGTTTTGGCTTGTCCAAAGCACGTTTTGGCTTTTCTAGAATTGTCCTTTGGACTTTGTCCAAAGGACGTTTTGTCATAAGTATTAACCAGCCTTAATATTTTCATATATCACAACGGTTTTCGACATTGGCAAGACAGCAA
>JASAMX010033317.1:0-16888 GCA_030248175.1 Microlaimidae sp. YZB2_3
AACAATTTTGGATTACTTTTACTTTTACTCGACTTTCAAAATTTCACTTACTTTTACTTTTACTCTTATTCGACTTTTGAAATTTAAATTACTTTTACTTTTACTCTTATTCGGATTTTTTCCTGCAAATACCTAAATTAATTTAAGTAAAATTTAAGTAATTTCAACGAGTAGATTTTCTATGGGCTTGTTGTAAATTAAGTTGTAGAAGAAAGTTTTTTTTAACCTCTAACACGCTAAACAGCATTTATTTAGACAAAAATCTTATTAAACTAAAAATTTATACATAAAATTAGCAAAACACTTTAGAACGAAGCTCTTGAGCTCCAAAAACCGGTGTTTTGCCGTTTTGAAATTACTTTTATTATACTTTTTACTCTTATTGTTACTTTAAAAAATAGGTCTTACTTTTAATTTTACTTTACTTAAATAAAGTTTGACCGTTACTTTTACTTTATTTAAATTAAAATAAAAATCACAAATCACTTTACTCTCACTTTACTTAAATTATAATTTTTCAAATTATTTTTACTTTTACTTAAAATAACCAAAAAATCAATACTTTTTACAACACTACGAGACTGTAACTTTTATCGAATATAATTCAAAATATTTTTGTTGCGTTTCAGAATATATTCGTCGTTCCTACGGCAAAATGAGCCACTGTCATTATAAAAAACACGTGACTGTGACTTATTCTGTAGTTAATAGCGTCCTGTTTAAAATTAAAAATAAGTCACAGACACGCATATTTTATAGGGACTCTGGCTCATTTTGCCGTAGTAACGACGATATTAAGCCGCGTCAGCTCTTTCCATCCATGAAGCACATTGATTTGGTTTGCTGCGCGAACATTTTGTTTTTTAGATGGTTTATAATAACACCGCATAAAACTACGTGATGAAAAAATGTTTATCGATAAATTCTAAGCCAATAAAGACCGTGGATTTTAACCACGATATTTTTTATATGTTGTTTTAGGCAAAGAAATAAAGAAAAAGTAGGCTAAGCGTTAGAATGCATTTGATTGTAGATTGTTGAGCGATTGATAAAAAAGTTCCATTGGACAAAAATCAGTTTGATAGTTTTTGATGCTGCTAAAAATAAACGAAAACAGTTTTTGTAAATAGAAAACAACGATTTCTCAAAAAAAAAACACAAACAATTAAATAAGAAATTATAGCTAATTTTGCACAATCACCGCTATAAAATCAATGTAAGTCAAATTTTAAAATTCTTACACACGAAACTTACAACCAAAAAAATAGACTTTGCACAATTTTTTATGCCAAAACCTTGTTTATAAAAACAGAATAAATTTGAAAAAAAAATTTATTCGTTTAGAAAATTATTCCAATTTTCATAACGACAAAAAACTGTTTTGTCAGTTAAAGTTTATTTACATAGAAAAACGTTTTATAGATTCACAACCATTTGGGATAAAAAGACAATAAAAACAAACTATTACTGATCTGCACCGATTGGAAATTATATTCGTCTTATAAACAATCCAAGTGTAAACCGGAGATAAATACGCGAGAAAAAAAATTGCTTTTTTAATGTAATTCAGATTTATGATCAAAATGAATATATGCATGGATATTACACCAAAATTTGTGACCAGAATTTGAAAAACATAAACGAATAAATGTGCTTCTTATTTTTTTAATATTGTTACAATCTTAGAATATTTTTTTATTAAAGTAAGAAATCAAATTTTATTTATACAATTACAGAATTTTGCTAAAGGCTGGTTCATACTTATGTAAAAACGTCCTTTGTACAAAGTCCAAAGGACAAACATAGCGTATTAACGTCTTTGGACTTTGTCCAAAGGACGTTTTTACATAAGTATGAACCAGCCTTAAGTGTTACAATATTTGATTGCTAGATCTTTCAAATCTCAAAAAAGACAATAACACGATAAAAAAAATGTTATTAAAAAATAAAGTTTCTTTTTAATTTTTTGACATATCCATTATTTCTCTATAGCATATGTTTTCTTCGTGGGATTGTGACTTCTCTAAAAAGTATGTACAGCAAAGCTAAATTTTGTAAGTTTCCCTTGGTAGGTTTGTGGTTGGCTGTTCTTTTTGTTCACATCATTACATACTTGCCAACACAAACTACGAAATTTAGCCTTTTCGTCCATACTTTGAGTAGCCACATCCCCGCGAAAAAAAACACACGCTATAAAGAAATACTGGATAAAAAGATGTATGTAAGTTTAAAGTTTGGAAGTAATAAACTGGAGACATGATACATGAACCGCTTATTTATTAAAAAAATATATAAATATAACCGGTACCCTGCATCATAATGACTAATTATAGGGTAAATTGAGGTTTTTAAACTGGGAGGTTACCGTATTGTCAAAAATATATAACATAATAATAAAGGAAAAATATGTGACTTCATATATTTCTCAGACACATTGACTGCTTTTATTAGGACACTCGGATGTGCTTTATTAGGGACTTGTGTTTGAAAAGGGGCCCTTATTAGGGCGTGTAATAGCTCTTATTAGGGCGCGCCCTAATAAGAGCGTGCTCTAATTAGAACGCGCTCTTATTAAGGCCATATGGCCTTAATAAGGGCGCGCCCTTATTAGAGCACTTATCGATTTCCAAAGAAAAAAAATTATTTATAAAAATTATTTATATTTATAAATAAGATTCACGATTTTTTTGCAGAGAAAAAAAAATCAAAAAATCTACCGTCCGTGGGTGATCATCATTTGCTGTTGTGTCAAACCCATCACTTGCTTACTGATAGGCAGACTCACTACCACTGAGCTATCACAGCTGCGTATTCGAATAAAACAGACTTATAAATAATCTTTTTTCTATTAGGGCCATATGGCCCTAATAAGGGCGCGCCCTGATTAGAGTGCTCTCTTATTAGGGCGCAGCCTAATAAGAGCTATTGCACGTCCTAATAAGGGTCCCACTTTCAGAAACAGTGCCCTAATTAGCACATCCGATTGCCCTAATACAAGCGCGCTCTTATTAGGACGCGCCCTAATAAGAGCAATCAATGGGTCTGAGAAATATATGAAGTCACATATTTTTCCTTTATTATTTTATATATTTTTGGTATTGTTAGGCATTGTCGTGCTGGATGCATAATGCTATCGATAAATCGCTCGTAAGAAATAATTTGCATGCAGCGTGTTTTAATACGATACATCGTCGGCAAGACTATGGAACTCAAATATCCAGACGATGTATGAAAATCCAAACACGCTGTATGCAAATTATTTCTTACGTCTACGTAGGGCTTATTTACTGAAAAGATAAACTGTTTAGCTATACGACAGTCTATACTTAATTTTTTTTATTTTATAATACCCATAAAGTTTTCCAAAATATATTTTATAAAAATGTTTCACAAGCGGTTATTATCGACTTTTTTAATGTTCCAAAAAAGGAGGTCAAAAAAATTGGCTGCATTCCAACTGCAATTGTAGTTTCTTAAAGATTGTTTTAGGCTAAAATAATTAAGTTTTTTTTAATTTCAAGATGAAATAAATATAATTATTAGATTTTTGCATGGCAATACTCTAGCACGATCGTGCGTGGAAAAGGGCGTTATATCAAAAACATAAAAAATGTGTTCGCAAACACTACGCCATGCTTTGTTTGTAGTCAAAGTGTGTTCTCAAACGTAAGCGGGAAGTCAACTGGGCTTTCAAAACTGTTTTGAGTAAGTATTAACCCGTTCCCGTTATGGTCTTTTCCTGCGTTACAACTGTGAGTCTTCGTACGACAAAAGTGAAACCTTCGTCTCAAGGTGGTGGTATTTTCGTACGTAAACCTCACGGCGGTAAACTCTACGCATGACCTAAGTCGTGTTTTCGTCATACATAATTTTTTGTACTCGAATAGTGCCCAGTGACTGAAGTGAGCGATCAAATTGAAATGGTTAAAGCTGTACGTTAGCAATATGCAAATCTTTGCAGCATGAAATATCCTAGGTAATACACTGTATCCGTGAGAAAAAATCTGCATATTGCTACCGTACAGCTTTAACCATTTCAATTTGCTAGCTCACTGGGCACTACTCGCGCAAAAAATTAGGTATGACGGAAGTATGACATACATAGTTCACACGAAGATTTCACGGTTGTAGCCGAGGAAAAGGCAATTACGGGAACGGGTTAATCCCTGCAAAATTTCTTGTTTGCCACCCTACTTCTGACAGATATGCTAATTTTCGTTTAAAGGCGTGGCTTTAAAAAAACGTTTCCGCAACTATACGGCAATATTAGCTACTCAGTAAACTGGAAAGATTAACATTAATTTGTAACTTATTATCATTATTATTACTTTAAATTATAAAGGTAAAACGGTTTATTAAAGATTTCACCCTGGTATATCACATATTTAGAAATGTTAATCAAAGGAAAAAACCATAATTCCTAAGTAGAGATTAAGAAAACCCTTTTTTATTAGAGGCTTAACGCGTTATTAGCTTTTTATTTTTAAGAAAAATGCAAAAGATTGTTCAATAAATTATTATTGAACAAAAAATACAATACTATTTCTTGAGAAAAAATAAGTAATAGTAACATTTTATGGAGAATCACGACGGTTAATTTAATGAACACAAAAGCCTTGAGAAAAATTGAAAATAATTTGTATAAGACCGGAAAAAATAAGGAAGAAAAAAATATTTTCAACCCAGCTCTTTTTAAGAATAATTATTTTATGTTTAATTGTTATTTTCGTGTATTATCATTTTGTTTTTTTTAGTTAACTAAAGTCATATACAAATTATTTTTAAATCTTGTCAAGACATTTGTGTGCATTGAAGTAACTGTCGTGATTCTCCATTAACAGTTTTAAACAACAGGCTAACACATTTTAAAACACGTGTAGTATACACATAGTCCCAGGATGGGTCCAAGGTTTTATCCCAGGATAGTCACATGTTTTATGTATATGCATTAGAAAATGTCATTTCTAAAAACTCATATGCTCAAAACAAAGTCAATCTGATTTAATCGCTTTCAAAATGATTCTTCCATATCTAAATTAAAACTATTCGCATTTTTTCATTCGCAAAATGAACAGAATTGAATAAGAACAATCGCACTTCGGAAAAAAGCCAAAGTCGCAAAATCAGTTTAAGAAAATTGGTTTTTTTTATATTAAATAAGATATAGCGGTCGTGCAATCAAAGATAAAAGGGCATTTTTTCTAAAATTAAGTGGTGCTCTGTTCCGATTGAATTGTGTTCATCATCCTTTCGCTAGACTTTATGCAAGTCCGCGCCTTTCCTTGCCATATACATTTATTCTATTTACGCAGATAATGGGAGGGATTTAAAATCAAAATGGAAAGATCGGGTTAGATAGTTTGATTAGCTCCAAGTAAACTTTTTTGCCGAAATAAAAAAACGCAAAAAAAGTCGACAAAGCGACTTTGAAAAAAGTGTGTAGCGGATTGTTAAAAAAAATCATTCTTTTGCCGGACCTTTCTCGATAATGCCGGCTTTGGCAATAAGAAGCTTCGACAAGTATAGATATTTAAATTCGGTGTTAAGCTTTCGGAATGGAAAGACAGAAGGGGCTGGATGTTTGCTCAAGGGCAATTTCTCACAATTGCCTATTTATTATAATGATGAGCCGAATAAATGCGTGCGCACGCCTTTCTCCCTCTATTTTAACCAATCAGAAAACGATCGAAAACTTGCGCGGAACCTTACGCGTCTGTGACTCGTTGCTGATTGGCTGCGAGGTGGATCACGTGACTATAAAATAAGTCGCAGGGAATTCGCATGGCGGTCGCTGTGACTTATTGCGGTAAAGCGGCGGTATTAACAAAAATTAATAAAATGATTCAGAATAAGAATCGCTGGGTGTCGACTCCGATTCATTATAGCGTAGAAATTGTGGCAGCTATCTTCGAAGCTCGTGCGCTGTGGGGCGAATCTCAGCCAGCAATGGGAAAGCCTGGGAAATTCAAGACTTATGAGCTCATTTTGATTAATTTTAGCAGCTAAGACGGAATATCCGTTGTTTTTTTCCCGGAAAATTGTATAGTGCGATGCAAGTTTTTTTTTCCGAAATAAATACATACGAAATCCGACGTAAATCTGCTGGCGCAACTTCAATTTTTGACGAAAAATAGATAAATAATACAATATATTAAAAAAAACAATATATTTAAACCTGATTTACGGTGTGTGGGTGTGATTTTTTTTAGTATTATTTGGCAATAAATAAAAAAACATTCCGAGAACTATAATATCAAAGTGAAATGATTTATGAAAATAATTAATTTGTAGGAACCTTGTTTATGCAAAATTTGACACAAGATCAACAAAAAAACACAATCGAAGATGAAACCAAAACTTATACAACGTCAATATATAAAATCGTTGGTAGCATCGTCATATTTCAAAAAGAAATCTTAAAAAAAAATGTTGTAAATTATTCTGTTAAAGAAAATTGGTTCAGGTTCAATAAATACTAATAAACAAAACAAAAAATTAACATTTGTACATTGCAATCAAACATAACACCGACGCGTGTCAGAATTAATGTTATATGCTAAAATTCACAAACATTTCTATGTACATGGCAATAATTTTATATAAAATTTATATTGCGACACCTTTCCTTCATATAGGATTAAAGAATATAGAATTATAAAATATAGAATTAAAAGACATCGTTCTGAATTTTTTTTTTTAAGTGACACATCATTCTTACAATGGTTTATAAAATTCACCTACGAATAAACTTTTTATGTGGGAGAAAATTGTTTCGGTATAATTTTACATTGACGGACATCGTCAGTTGGTTTTTTATGCAACTGAAAATATCGTCGTTACTACGGCAAAATGAGCCACTGTCATTATAAAATAAACGTGACTGTGACTCATTCTGTAGTTAATAGTGTCCTATTTAGATTTAAAATGAGTCACAGGCACACACATTTTATACGAACTGTGGCTCATTTTGCCGTAGTAACGACGAATAAACTTTTAGTTTTCCTTTCCCGTAATAAATTTTTTGTTCTATATTAAAAAGAAAAAAAACATGTTATTTAAAAAAGCTGAATAAAATAATTTTTTAAAATTTTTTGTGACATTTACTTTAGAAAAATGTAGTGACGATAACAAGGAAAAAATAAAACTCACCTTACATGAGTAACTTGTTAAAAAATCTATAAACAAGTGTGTTTTATTGCGAAACTTTCAAAACTTAAAAAAATGTACTTTTGAAATTTGTTAATAAATCCAGCTATAGACGCATCCCCTTTAACTAAGCTCCGCCCACAAAAATCAATAAATTACTATGTTAAAATATGTCCTGAGTGTCAAAAAGAAAATTAAATGGGTTTTCTGAATTTAAGTGCGCGTTTTTTTAGATTTTAAAATCCAACCCACAATTTTATTTGTATATAAACGAACAACACAGTGCTATTATCAGAATTTCATATTTTATTAGTTGTTGTTTGTTTTTTGTAATTGGGATTGCAAAATACTAATGAGAGTCAATATTATTAAATTCTGATAACAACACCGTGTGTTCGTTTAAAAACATATAAAATGATAGTTTGGTTTTTAAAATAGCCTCAAAATTGCACAAGTTATAAGTATAGTTTTTAAACTAAATATAAATTACAACATGTATTTTAAGTATTTTTTAATTTTCTATAAAAATTTTTAAGGATTGTTTTTATATTTTCAGGAACGCGTTTCAAAAACGTGCACTTAACTTTCGCAAACGCACCTAATTTTCTTTTTGAGATTCAGGACATATTTAACATAGTAATTTATTGATTTTTGTATTTTTGCGGCGGTAGTTAGCTTAGTCTATACCGCAATTAAGGAAGTTTTAGGTTATAAAGTTAATTTTATTATTTTCATTATTCATCTGTATTATTATATAAATGTAAAATTTCTGGCATATTGAATTTCGGAACAGGTATACGTATAAATATTCCTTGTGTTGAACTTTTTTTATAACTAAAAGTTTTATAGTTCATAGTGACGGCTAAAAAGCTTTTGGTTGATACAAAAAGGTAACAGATCAATTAATACTGTAATTTAAATTCCAATATATTTTAATTGACAAAAACCAACGAAATAAAATATTCTTATATCGAAATGGTAGCTTTATGAATGCTTACACTATATTCACGAAAATAGTAATTCAACAAAACTTTTATAGCTGGCGCGAAACACTTTAAAAATGTGTTTATAAATAAAATAAATGAGCGTTATAAATCACGACGAATTTCAATTCGCAGAGGTAATTAGTTACACTTCTGTTGGTGGTAAGAGGGTAATTCAACTTTGCCATAACCAAGACAGTTATAAATTTCGTTTTAAGATTTAAAGCTTATAGAAAAAGTGCAAACGTGGTGCAGTCCTTGTTTTTGTGTATTTTGTTACATGAAAAAACTTGAAGCGAAGCTTTCTTTACAACTAGGCGATTTAAACCTTATACTGTAAACCTGAACTGTTAAAGCGAATAAAAGAGTACAAAGATCTTGAAACTCGCGATTAAATGGATCGCTTAACTGTATAGACGTGGTTTAATATAGACTAGTTCTGAATAAGCGTCTTTTACTGTACAAGAGAGGGAACAAAAAGAAAAAAAATTTGAAAACATCGTAGTTTTTTTACTTTTTTTAGTTTAAATCTATGCTTAATTAAAATTGATACACGATGATATTTTCACTAGGTTAAAGTGCTTTAATATATCAGTTTGTGCTAAATAAGTTTTGGTTTTTTAATAAAACATTACAATAGTTAGAAAGCATCACTAAAATAGTATTTCGTGAACAATGATTTTGAATTAGCAAAAATGAAGTTGAAATTGATGTTTTGAAACTAATTTCCAACCTACATAGCGTTTTCTTAATGTTTTGATTGTAAAATTATTCAAAATTTAAAAATTAATTTCAAAAAGACCATATCAAACTTTTAAATAAATTATTTTGTGTAATTGAAACATTAAAAATGTGGATACCAAGCGCGCCAGCAGCGCCGTACTTACGAAGTGGCAAAAAACTAAAAAATCCTCAAAAAATGCTTTTGCTTTTGTAATATTAAGAAATATTTAAGAAATTTTGAAGGAAAGAAGTCGAGATATTAAACCAATAAATATTTGAAATATTTAAACCGTAAAATGTACTAGTCGCTTGCTGTTTCTCAATTTCCTCCCTACATATGATTGGCGCTAGCTGTATTGTACCCTCTTTCATACACTAAAAAACCCTTATTCAGAACTAAAGGTAAACCCAACGTGGCTGCAACAGTTGTTCGTTCGATTAAAAAATGCCTCACATCAAGAAGCCACTCAAATCACATCACTTTATAAGCCAATTGGTTTCAATTTAATATGGTATTTTGTCGAATCTAATTGGCTGATAAAGTGACGTTAGATTCTCGTGATTTGAGTGGTTAACTAATGGGGGGCATTTTTTAATCCAGCGAACAACTTTTGCAGCCACGTTGGGTTTACCTTTAGTCAATAAATACGCGTAGAGCGGTTAATAATTCCGCGATTCCACCAATTGACGCGTCGAAGTTTAACCGCTCATCATGTAAGTATATCCGACATCCAGATCCAGCACGATGTTTATACTGGAATTTAAACGATGATGTGTGGGTTTTTTAATCATTACCATGCTATAGATGCCGGTGAGCGATACTTACATGTTAGATAGTCACATGTTAAATAAAAAAGATGAGCGGTTTAACTAATGATGTGTCGCGTTTAAAGCGTGCATTTCACGATGGTCGACCCGCTTCCACTTGAACGGAACTTGTTTAATTAGTGTTATTGTTAAGGATTTCCACAGACATACGACGCTATGGAGTTATTTCCAGCCATTGAGCGCGTGGTTCAATTTTTAGCTCCTCCCACTTTCATTCCTGCAGAACAAAACACAAGAAGGAAAAGCGTTAGTACGAGAGAGGGACAAAAAGAAAAAAAAAAATAAAAAATCTTAGGTCTTAGTAAGAAACCTATACTCATAAAAATGCACACGAACACACAAGCAATATATAACGCAAATAAAAAATAACCCAACCAAAACCCCCCCAAACCAAAAAAAACCAATCAAAAAAAAAAAAAAAAAATATTCCAAAATAAAACCCCACACAATAAAAAAAAATAAAAAAAAAAAATAAATAATCCAAACCCCCCAAAAAATCCAACAAAAAAAAACAAACCCACACCCACCACAACAAAAAAAAAAACAAAAAAAAAAAAAAAAAAAAAAAAAAAAAAAAACCCCCCACCCCACAAACCTATAGCCGCAAATCACTATTAGTATTCGTTATTTGAGGGTTCTTAAAATTCTAGCGTGTTTGGCGCGTTGATTGGCAGACGCCCACAAATTTTAGCCGCGAATAAGTGAACCTTTTTCCATGCACCAGAAGTAAGTGAACCTTTTTCGGTACCCTGGAGATTAATAAACCTTCTTCAGTATAATGGAGGTAATTTGAAAAAAATTATTTTGACATTGCCTACTTTTTAAATATTTATAAAATTAGAATCAAAATAGGGCGGACCATCGGGGCGGACCATTCAGAGCTCCGCTTCGGGGGTCGGTTGCATAAAACGTTTAAGGGTAATTATTCCCTTAAATTTGCACTTAAGTGGTGCAAAAAGCAAATTTACCTCAAGTGCGTTGCATAAACAGTTTCACTTAAACGTTTACCTTAAAGGAGCACTGTCACAAATCAAATACCTATAACGCCCGAACCGTACTGCTCCTTTAATACTGAACCGATTCAGCTGAAATTTAAAAATGTTGTAGCCTTGTAGTGGAGCACTCTAAATACCAAAGTTGAGTTAGGTAGGTTTCGTATTAAAGGAGCAGTCCGGTTCGGGCGTTATAGGAATTTGATTTGTGACAGTGCTCCTTTAAGTTTTCCCTTAAATCCCAAGGGTGGTCAAGAGGACCCTTAGGCTTTAAGGGGAATAGTTCAAATAAAGCTGGTGCGTCATTAATAAGATTATAAATCGTTTTAAGAAAAATTACAACGTTTATAATAATTTTAAGGCCCATGCACACGTAGTAAGTAATTAATATTTACGATAAAACGAAAATCGTTGTTATATTTAAAAAAATAATTCAGCATTATTGTGCGTAAAACATCATCTTAATTAATAGACTATTTCGACATAAGGCGTTTTACACAGTAAAATTCCGATACACATTAGGCCGAAAGTTGAAATTAAAATAATATTTAAATGAAAACTTCTATTAATTTTGCAGTGTAAAATAACGTGTAAACACTAAAAGCAAAATATAAATTTGATTGGATTTGTAATAATGTAGTTATTAAAGTTTAATTTGGTAAAAATGCGAATATAAAAAATAAAATTACGATCATACCGAGCACCGAATATATAAGTAGGATTTTACTCTATTTCAACAGATGGTCTGATGGTCTAGTGGTTTGAAGCGGTCGGCTTTAGACTGCAAGGTCGGATTTCGAAGCCCAATGAAGTTCCTTTTCCATTTTTTGTACCGGGAATTTAAACCTATCAAAATTTCATTTAAACTTATTAAAATTGAATTTAATAAAAAAACAGATCTTTTTAGTTATTTTAAAAAAATCTATTAATTGATTTTTGATTGGTATTAATAAAATAAGAAAGAAATTAGATCTGCTAGTGATTGATGTAGATACTAAATTTTTGATGTAGATATTTTGCTATAGACACAAAAAAAATTAAAACCTAAGTCTGTAATGTAAAAAGCTTCTTGGAGTCTATTGTTTAATTTCTTTTAATATAATAGTATGGTTGATTTTTTAATTAAAAATCCCCCACGAAATATTGTTTTTCATTATTGTTGTGGATTTTATATGTAAATAATCTTCCGGAAAATAATTTTTCCAAAAAAAACACCAAGTAAGTATTATGCAGCCATATTCTATCTACCACTAAAAAAACTAAACTCGAATGCCATCAGGAAGCGTCATTACTTAAACACTGATTGTTGTTGGATTAATGCCAGCGGTTTATTTTAAATTTATTTCCAAATTATTGAAATGGTTAAAATAAAAATAATAAGAATACCGTGCGTATTTCTGTTATTGTTTTTTTTATTTTCTTTATAATTTTTCTGCGTGCCGTGCGGCTGGCACGACCACTCTGTCGCTTCTACAGTGCCGTTGGGTTTAAATATAAATTATACGTCCCGGTACAAAAAATGAAAAAAGAAGTTCATTGGGATTCGAACTCCCGACCTTGATTATCGAGTAAAATCCTACTTTCGTAATTTTATTTTTTATGTTCGCGTTTTTACGAAATTAAACATTAATAACTACATTATTACAAGTCCAATCAAATTTATATTTTTTCTTTAGTGTTTACAATTTATTTTACACTGCAAAAATTAATAGAAGTTTTTATTTACATATTATTTTAAATTCAACTTTCGGCCTAATGTGTATTGGAATTTTATTGTGTAAAACGCCTTATGTCGAAATAGTCTATTGACCAAAGCCTTCTCCTCGTTTTGGCTCCTTAATTTGTTTGTTTATTTAAATAAAATTGAAAATTTTTAGCACAATAAATTTAAGATTGAATAAAGAATAGATTTATTTTTGGTTTTTAAGTGTTTTTATCAAAAAAAATCTCATAACTAAAACCAAAAACCGCGACAAAACACCTAATTCCGAATAAAAATTGAAAATAAGTTGTCGATTTAAAGGAGCACTGTCACAAATAAAAATCCTATATCGCCCAACCCGGACTGCTCCTTTAATACTGAACCAATCGAGCTAAATTTTTAAAATGTTGTAGCCTTGTAGTGGAGCACTCCAAATCCCGAATTTGAGTTGGGTAGGTTTAGTATTAAAGGAGCAGTCCGTTTCGGGCGATATAGGAATTTGATTTGTGACAGTGCTCCTTTAAGATTTTTTGATAAAATAAAGTAATTTTTCAAGTAATTTAAGATAGAATTCATTTTTTTATACTGTGTTAATATAAATGTTAGCATTTTTATGTGTTTAAACTTATTTTTGCAGCAATATTTAGTTTTAAACGTTAACGAAAATTCCTTTACGTTGTAGTACGTACGCCCTAAGTTAAGGCTAAGGGAAATCGCTTACGTGCAACCGACTTAAGGGAAAACTTAACCTAGGGAGATTACTGTATTTAAGGGCAAACGTAAGGGATTTTTTTTACTTTACTAAGGGATTTTTATGCAACCGGCCCCGGAGCTCCGTGGAGCATCACGATTAGGTACCCGCTTTAACGGATTATTAAAAATCTCATTATTAGTTTTAAAAGTACGATAACATCTGCTCAAATTACGCACACTTCTCTATATCGAAGTTACTTTCCGTAGATTACGTGCTAAATCTTAATCGAAATAAAATATAGCATTTATTTATTTAAAAATTAAACCTTTTAAAGCTCACTATCAAAAGCAATAATAATAAAAAACGATAAGAAACACCGATTTCTAAGTTAATTTTTCATTGCAAAATTAAAAAGAAAAATTTGAAGCCGGGCGTAAGTAATAATATTGTTGCGCCAAACAACCGGAACCGCTCTCCTTAAAAAAATTGTAAATAAAACCGGAACGGGCTCCTCCTTTTTCCAGCTGGCTCGTCGAATTCCTCCGAAAAACGGATCTTGTTGTTTCCAGCGCATTTCCCCCTGGGGACCCCCGAAGTGAAAGATTCCCCACCCGAATCGCGTAATCTCCCCACCAGTACCCGGTTCCGGACGATAGATAAGGAGGAAACCAAAATTTATCAAATAAAAAAAATAAGTTTTATCCAATTTTTTTAAACGTATTAATAAGAGTAAGAACATGCAATGTTGATAATACATGGATTTTCAAACGTGCAAATCCATAGATTTGCAAGTTTGAAATACTATTTGCATACGGTGTGGTTTAATTTGCATAGGCGTGGTTAATTTAAGCGAATTAATAAGAGTAAGAACATGCAATGTTGATAATACATGGATTTTCAAACGTGCAAATCCATAGATTTGCAAGTTTGAAATACTATTTGCATACGGTGTGGTTTAATTTGCATAGGCGTGGTTGGCGCGCACCTGATTGGTCGTTCTATATGGTGTTGAATTAAGTTACAATACGTACAGTAGTTTTTCTAAATATATAAGCTGCTTCGACAGTTGCGAAAGCAATTTCCACTGTATGCAAATTATTTTTACTGAGATATTCTATTGAAACAATTTGATATATTTTTGTAGTTTTGGGTTATTGTTTTAAACTATTTTTTGAATAGCTTAAGTTTCTCCTATATAATAAAATTTGTTGAATAACCGGAAAAAACTTTTTGTACTGCTTAAATGTGATACAAGAAGCCACTAAAATTCTTGAAATAAAGTGTCGAAAAGTCTGCTGGCAGCCGTAAATTTCAAGCTTTAGGCCAGATGATTAAGCCGAATGAAGAAAACGATTAAAATTTCTTCTAATTTCGATTAAAATATTTATTAAGAAACCTAAACAGAATTTGAGGACATAGATCATTAACTTCTAACATAAAGATCCTAAATTTATTTTATATTTTTAATGAACTATATTATAATTTCGTATATTTATTTCTAATTTCTAAATTATCTTATAATTCAGGATAAATAGTTGTTAACTGAATTTAGATTATATTATATTTCGGTGGTTACGTTTGGGATTTAAATTGGACTAAGAAAATATTTTAGGAATTATAGAAAAATGAAATCTGGATGGTCTAATTTTTCATTGAATAAAAAATGGGGATAAAATGTTAGAATAAAGATTTAAAGAAAAAATGAAAAGAAAATGATAAAATAAAAATTTTAAGAACATTATTGGTATATTCGCGTAAATTTTTTCTAACTGTTACGTTCTAAATTTTAACAAATTGTAGCTTTACTTTTTATTCAATTAGTATAACTATGAAACGCTATTGTATTGTATATTGCACCGTATGCATTAATATCCATTATAATAACTTAGTCACAAAAAAGCAGGAGCAGGTATAAATAGCATAAAAAAGGTAAAGGAATAAAAATTTTAAATGCAGAAAAACAAAGTCATAAGCTTAAATAAGAAAAGCACAGATTATTCGTCGCTTTTCATAGAATAATACAGAGTGAGAAAGTTTAAAAATGCATAAAAAACTCATTTTTTAAACCTGTAACGACTAATATATTGCGTCAAAAAATTCACCCTATGGACCTACCTAGCATTACAAAAATATGGGTCCGCGGTCCCGCCGGGAAATCAGATTTCGTTATGAAACCAATGATTCTTACCAAATTTTTTCGGAAACCGGAGATTAAACAACTATATAAAAACAATTTCGAGTATTTTTGTTAATTTTTGACCACTATTTAAAGCTATATTAAGCGTAACTAAGGTTTCTCATATGTAAATTTTTTTGGTTAATCAGAAAAAACAAACATTTTGTGATGCTTAATTAAATACAAAAAGACTACGAAAATTTTTCAAGTAGATGTTTTATTTGTATATAGTATTTCCAATTTCAAAAATAAACGAAAACATGCATTCAATTTGAGAGGAGCTTTGTTTCGTGGTGGGACCGCCTACCCAATTTTTGTTATGCTAGGTAGGTCCATAGAAATTTCATTCATCCACACCTTGTTACGAAACGATTTATTTTTCCTGAAGAGATCGTTTTCGCGTATTGTTTTGCTGATATCATTATTTATTTTAAAAAATTCGGCAAAAAAAAACAATCACTTGAGCTGCCGCAGTGTTGGATTTACACTAGCGCTAAAATGTTTTATGTCCGAGTTGAGACCAAAAAGATGCGAGAGAATTCGTAGGTAACAAGTGAACGGAAAGACATATGGTTCGTATAACGGCCCGAGATTTGAATAAACAGGTTCAGCTTCTTATATCTTTTTTCTAATCAAAACGCTTGGTGCCGCATATGCAACATGACAGAGGACTAATGCGAGAAAGAACAACCGCTAGTGATGGGCGGAACTGCGGAACCCCCGGAACCGAAACCGAGATTTTCCAAAAATCCGGAACAGGATCGGAACTCCAAATTTTGCCCGGAACATTCGGAACCGGAACTGCCTATAAAACTGCGAAACCCCCGGAACACCGAAACCGGAATTGAGATTTTCCAAAAATCCGGAACAGGAACCGGAATTCCAAATTTTGCCCGGAACATCCGGAACCGGAACTGCCTATAAAACTGCGAAACCCCCGGAACACCGAAACCGGAACTGAGATTTTCCAAAAATCCGGAACAGGATCCGAAGTCCAAATTTTGCCCGGAACATCCGGAACCGGAACTGCCTATAAAACTACGAAACCCCCGGAACACCGAAACCGGAATTGAGATTTTCCAAAAATCCGGAACAGGATCCGAAGTCCAAATTTTGCCCGGAACATCCGGAACCGGAACTGCCTATAAAACTACAAAACCCCCGGAACACCGAAACCGGAATTGAGATTTTCCAAAAATCCGGAACAGGATCCGAAGTCCAAATTTTGCCCGGAACATCCGGAACCGGAACTGCCTATAAAACTACGAAACCCCCGGAACACCGAAACCGGAATTGAGATTTTCCAAAAATCCGGAACAGGATCCGAAGTCCAAATTTTGCCCGGAACATCCGGAACCGGAACTGCCTATAAAACTACGAAACCCCCGGAACACCGAAACTGGAATTGAGATTTTCCAAAAATCCGGAACAGGATCCGAAGTCCAAATTTTGCCCGGAACATCCGGAACCGGAACTGCCTATAAAACTACGAAACCCCCGGAACACCGAAACCGGAACTGAGATTTTCCAAAAATCCGGAACAGGATCGGAAGTCCAAATTTTGCCCGGAACATTCGGAACCGGAACTGCCTATAAAACTACGAAACCCCCGGAACACCGAAACCGGAACTGAGATTTTCCAAA
>JASAMX010033318.1:0-60856 GCA_030248175.1 Microlaimidae sp. YZB2_3
CTAACCCTCTCGCTATCCCTCGGACACCTTGGGGTTACATACCCTTAGTTCTTTGGACACCTTTGGATTACATCCTTACTCTAATAGAAAACGTAGTGGAAAGGTGAAAACAAAAACCACAAATTTTTTGAGGGGAAAAGGAAAACCATAAACTGCTAAACACATATAAAGTTAACTAAACACGCGTATATATTAATGCAAGGAAGAAGACTGCCAAATTAATGCAAGGAAATTTTCTTTTGCAAATAGGGTGGTTACACCTTGGAACAATCTACTCCCATCTCAAGTAACTGTCGATTCTTTGGATGCATTCAAGAAAAGTTTTAAAACTGACTTAAATAAGCGCTTTTTTTTGAGCCTTTAAAGTCATATCAGATAGCTATGTTCAGTGATAATTAGTTACATTGTAATTCATATTGGCGGCAATTAAATCGCAGATTTGATGTTGTTGATGAAAAAAAAAGAAGAAAAAAAAATAGAAAAAGAGAAAAAAAAAATAAAAAAATACAATGATATGATGAAAACAGTATGAATTAAACTATGCATAGACTATGCTTAGTATAAAATTAATTCTGTTATCTGATCATTAAACTGAACACTTATGAACTGACTACTGAAATCTGATCATTAAACTGAACTAAACACTGAAATCACAGCAAAAAAAGCTATGAGAGTGACATCACTAATTTTTAGAACATTCAATTCAAACTCTAGAAATAATTTTCTCAGAGCATATAAGTCCTATGTTAGACCAATTCTGGAGTATGCTAGTGCAGTTTGGAACCCATATTTACAAAAGGATATAAACATTTTGGAAAAAGTGCAACAAAATTTCACTAGACGTTTGTTTTATAAATGCAAGTTGTTACCTGTTGGTTATGAACATAGACTGAATTACCTAGGTTTAGAAAGATTAAAAGATCGAAGAGACAAAATTGATTTATATGAGTGCTATAAAATTATACATTGCTTAAACAATTTGCAAGCCAATGATTTTTTTAAGTTTAACTTGCAGCCCACCCGTGGTCATCCATTTAAATTGACAATGGAAGACTGCCAAATTAATGCAAGGAAATTTTCTTTTGCAAATAGGGTGGTTACACCTTGGAACAATCTACTCCCATCTCAAGTAACTGTCGATTCTTTGGATGCATTCAAGAAAAGTTTTAAAACTGACTTAAATAAGCGCTTTTTTTAGCCTTTAAAGTCATATCAGATAGCTATGTTCATTGATAATTAGTTACAATTGTGATTCATATTGGCGGCAATTAAGTCGCAGTTTTGATGTTGTCGATGAAAAAAAAAATAGAAAAAAAGAAAAAAAAAACACAATGAAATGATGAAAACAGAAGAATTAAACTATGCATAAACTATGCTTAGTATAATATTAATTCTGTTATCTGATCATTAAAAAAAAAAAACCTAACCCTCTCGCTATCCCTCGGACACCTTGGGGTTACATACCCTTAGTTTTTGAACACCTTTGGATTACATCCTTACTCTAATAGAAAACGTAGTGGAAAGGTGAAAACAAAAACCACAAATTTTTTGAGGGGAAAAGGAAAACCATAAACTGCTAAACACATATAAAGTTAACTAAACACGCGTATATATTAATGCACGGAAGAAGACTGCCAAATTAATGCAAGGAAATTTTCTTTTGCAAATAGGGTGGTTACACCTTGGAACAATCTACTCCCATCTCAAGTAACTGTCGATTCTTTGGATGCATTCAAGAAAAGTTTTAAAACTGACTTAAATAAGCGCTTTTTTTTTAGCCTTTAAAGTCATATCAGATAGCTATGTTCAGTGATAATTAGTTACATTGTAATTCATATTGGCGGCAATTAAATCGCAGATTTGATGTTGTTGATGAAAAAAAAAGAAGAAAAAAAATAGAAAAAGAGAAAAAAAAATAAAAAAATACAATGATATGATGAAAACAGTATGAATTAAACTATGCATAGACTATGCTTAGTATAAAATTAATTCTGTTATCTGATCATTAAAAAAAAAACCTAACCCCCTTGCTATCCCTCGGACACCTTTGGGTTACATACCCTTAGTTTTTGAACACCTTTGGATTACATCCTTACTCTAATAGAAAACGTAGTGGAAAGGTGAAAACAAAAACCACAAATTTTTTGAAGGGAAAAGGAAAACCATAAACTGCTAAACACATATAAAGTTAACTAAACACGCGTATATATTAATGCACGGAAGAAGACTGCCAAATTAATGCAAGGAAATTTTCTTTTGCAAATAGGGTGGTTACACCTTGGAACAATCTACTCCCATCTCAAGTAACTGTCGATTCTTTGGATGCATTCAAGAAAAGTTTTAAAACTGACTTAAATAAGCGCTTTTTTTGAGCCTTTAAAGTCATATCAGATAGCTATGTTCATTGATAATTAGTTACAATTGTGATTCATATTGGTGGCAATTAAGTCGCAGTTTTGATGTTGTCGATGAAAAAAAAAAATAGAAAAAAAGAAAAAAAAACACAATGAAATGATGAAAACAGAAGAATTAAACTATGCATAAACTATGCTTAGTATAATATTAATTCTGTTATCTGATCATTAAAAAAAAAAAAAAACCTAACCCTCTCGCTATCCCTCGGACACCTTGGGGTTACATACCCTTAGTTTTTGGACACCTTTGGATTACATCCTTACTCTAATAGAAAACGTAGTGGAAAGGTGAAAACAAAAACCACAAATTTTTTGAGGGGAAAAGGAAAACCATAAACTGCTAAACACATATAAAGTTAACTAAACACGCGTATATATTAATGCAAGGAAGAAGACTGCCAAATTAATGCAAGGAAATTTTCTTTTGCAAATAGGGTGGTTACACCTTGGAACAATCTACTCCCATCTCAAGTAACTGTCGATTCTTTGGATGCATTCAAGAAAAGTTTTAAAACTGACTTAAATAAGCGCTTTTTTTTGAGCCTTTAAAGTCATATCAGATAGCTATGTTCAGTGATAATTAGTTACATTGTAATTCATATTGGCGGCAATTAAATCGCAGATTTGATGTTGTTGATGAAAAAAAAAGAAGAAAAAAAATAGAAAAAGAGAAAAAAATATAAAAAAATACAATGATATGATGAAAACAGTATGAATTAAACTATGCATAGACTATGCTTAGTATAAAATTAATTCTGTTATCTGATCATTAAAAAAAAAAACCTAACCCCCTCACTATCCCTCGGACACCTTTGGGTTACATACCCTTAGTTTTTGGACACCTTTGGATTACATCCTTACTCTAATAGAAAACGTAGTGGAAAGGTGAAAACAAAAACCACAAATTTTTTGAGGGGAAAAGGAAAACAATAAACTGCTAAACACATATAAAGTTAATTAAACACGCGTATATAAAATTTTTTCTTACCATAATCTGTATACAACCTGTAAAGAAGCTAAAATAAATGAATAGTTATATAAATAAAAATATTAAGAATTAAATAACATTGTTTAAAATAATAATAAATAATATCTCAGACCTGTGCACTGCCCCCCCCCCCCCCGGGGGTTAAAAAGGGCAGGGGGGGCCAATCCAAAATGGGGGACGGGAGGGGCAACTTTTTTGAAACAAGGGGGGCAAGCAGGGGGGAAAGAAAAAAAAAGAGAAAAAAAGGAGAAAAAAGAGAAAAAAAGAAGGGAAAAGGGAAAAAAGGAACAAAAAAAGCGGAAATAAGGTAAAAATAGGTCTAAAATGGCTTAAAATACATTGAAATAGGCTAAAAACTGCAAAAAATTCGCGATGATGGCGTCATCATAGGTCAAAAATGGCGTCATATTTTTAGGGTACTTTTTCATTTTTTGGCGGGAGGGGGGCAATAAAACGGGGGGGCAAATCCTCCAATAAAACGGGGGGGGGGCATTTTCAGACCGTGCACAGGTCTAATATCTATAAGCTAAATTTTGGTAATGTCAAAAAATATGTTTCGCTCCTAATTCTAGACATATTTTCTGACTCCTTTTAAGATCCATGATAGTCGGAGCTTTTTAATAGAATCCATCACTTCACTTAAAGGTTGAAGCATGCAATTAAAAATTTTTTCTCCTTTTTAACAAAAGTTAAAGAATGCTAAGAATAATTAACCAAAAGCTTAAAATAATTTGTATACAATGATAAGCTTTATGAAAAAATTGTATTATTTTTCTTACCATATTCTCTGTCGTATTATTGCTGCGTTTTCTTTTCTCTCCACGCTGGTCTTCACCAGACCCATCTTCAGCCTGACGTTTGTCTGATTGTTGTTCACTTTCACACGCAGCTGGAAAATCAGAACTTGTTGGAGGTGCAGATCTTGAACAGCCGGAACCACCTTCATCTGTTACCCCGCTAGTCAGGTGTCACATCCAGACCTGTGCACGGTCTGAAAATGCCCCCCCCGTTTTATTGGAGGATTTGCCCCCCCGTTTTATTGCCCCCCCCCCGCCAAAAAATGAAAAAGTACCCTAAAAATATGACGCCATTTTTGACCTATGATGACGCCATCATCGCGAATTTTTTGCAGTTTTTAGCCTATTTCAATGTATTTTAAGCCATTTTAGACATATTTTTACCTTATTTCCGCTTTTTTTGTCCCTTTTTTCCCTTTTACTTTCTTTTTTTTCTTTTTTTCTCCTTTTTTTCTTTTTTTTTCTTTCCCCCTGCTTGCCCCCCCGTTTTATTGCCCCCCCCCCCCGTTTCAAAAAAGTGCCCCCCGCGCCCCCCCGTTTTGGAATTGCCCCCCCCCCCTTTTAACCCCGGGGGGGGGGGGGCAGTGCACATGTCTGCACATCAAAAATTGTTATATAAGCTAGAAAAATATGGTGTTTCTGGTAAATTTTTAAAATGGATAAAAGAATTTTTAGTTGGGCGGGAAATTAAAGTTGTAATTAATGACTCAGTATCCAAATCATTTCCTGTAAAAAACTCAGTTCCTCAGGGTTTGGGTCCATTTTTATTTTTAATATATATTAACGATATTGTTGATTGTGTTTAGTGCTCACAAATTAGACTCTTTGCAGATAATATAAAGTTGTTTGCAAAATCTTCATCTAAAGATGACCACATTGAAACCTTAAGACTTTAAAAAGATTTTGATAAAATACACAGCTGGTCACAAGACTGGCAATTGCAATTATCAGATCATAAATGTGAAGTTCTTCATATTTGAAATCATAGCAAAGAGTTAATTTGTAAATATAAGCTTGGTAATAATGTACTTGCAACTACAGAATTGGTGCGTGACCTAGGTGTTTATATATCCCATGATATGAAATTCTCTAAACACTGTGAAATCACAGCAAAAAATTTTTCAAGAGTGATATCACTAATTTTTAGAACATTCAATTCAAACTCTAGAAATAATCTTCTCAGAGCATATAAAAAGTCCTATGTTAGACCAATTCTGGAGTATGCTAGTGCAGTTTGGAACCCCTATTTACCAAAAGATATAAACATTTTGGAAAAAGTGCAACAAAATTCTACTAGATGGCTGTTTTATAAATGCAAGTTGTTACCTGTTGGTTATGAACAAAGACTGGATTACTTAGGTTTTAGAAAGATTTAAGGACCGAAGAGACAAAATTGATTTATATGAGTGCTTTAAAATTATACATTGCTTAAACAATATACAAGCCAATGATTTTTTAACGTTTAACCTGCAGCCCACCCATGGTCATCCCTTTAAATTGACCATCGAAGAAAGTTGAATCAATGCAAAAAATTTTCTTTTGCTTTAAGGGTGGTTACACCTTGGAACAACCTACTCCCATCTCAGGTAACTGTCAATTCTTTAGATGCATTCAAGAAAAGTTTTAAAACTGACTTAAATAAGAGCTCTTTTTGAGCCTTTAAAGTCATATCAGATAGCTATGTTTGTTGATATCTTGTTAGACTTGTATTTCATAATGGCGACAATTAAGTCTTACCAAGTATTACCAAGTGTCTGGCAGTTACAAATATACTTTTATTTTTTTCATGGTAACAACAAATTTTTTATAATAAACCATTCAAATCATAGGTGTCCAACCAGCCTGGACTGCCCGGACCGGCCCCCCCCCTGAGGGCCGGTCCAGGGTACCCCTCCCCCCTAGCGCCCCTTATGGACCCTCCCTCCCCCCTAAAATCCCGGTCCAGGCCGACCCCCCGCCTGAAGGCGGTTTTTGACCCTCCCCCTAACAGCTGTTCCACCCCCCCCTATCTACTTAATGTGCAATAGGCATAAAAATCGTTTTTTTTTCGTGCGCGCTACTGAAAATATACAGGCTCAAAATTCGTGCGCGCACAAATTTTGTGCGCTAACTTCATATACGTATATATTTCTCATAAATATAACAATAATTTTAGTGTTCTATACAAATTTTTATAATTTATAATAAACCTTAGGTTTTTTACAAACTGGTTGGTACGTTACATTAAAAATAAAAAAAAATAAAATTCAGATGTTCGTTTTAAAAATGAACCGTTTTTTAAAAACAAACGGTCCATTTTTTTAAACGACCGGTCCGTTTTTTGCGCTGCCGCCGTTCGTTAAACACTTGCCC
The DNA here is from genome assembly GCA_030248175.1 of Microlaimidae sp. YZB2_3. Classification (NCBI taxonomy): domain Eukaryota; kingdom Metazoa; phylum Nematoda; class Chromadorea; order Desmodorida; family Microlaimidae; species Microlaimidae sp. YZB2_3. Next base: position 6,552 of record JASAMX010033318.1, read on the forward strand.
GGCAAGTTGCCGCATGCAAAATAATGAAATGAAAACAAAATACAATGATTATTATTATTTATTATGTAACCGGAAAATAGAAGAAAGTTGGTCAAACTTTTACCGGAAGCAAAAAAATCAACAAAAAGGTACCTCTTATAATATGTTAACGTTTTTAACAGTTTCCAAAAGTTTTTTTGGCAGGTCCAGGCTATTTCCCCCCCTAAGTACCCCAGTCCAGGCTTCCCCCCCCCCCTAAGGACCCTTCAGTCCAGGCTACCCCGGGGTCAAAATTTTTTGAAAATTTGGTCCAGGCTGACCCCCCCTCCTGGGCCTACAAAATGGTAAAAAATGGGCTGACCCCGGGGTCAAACCCCCCCCCTAGCCGTCAGGGGCACACTACAACAAACCCCCCACTGGGCACGGGGGGGGTGGGTAACCCCCCCCCCATTCTGAAGTGGGTAACCCCCCCCCCCTCAGAAGTGGGGGAGACCCCCCCCTTGGAGAAATGTCTTAATGCTTTAACTGCCTCCAAACTTAAGTTTTGAGGTCAAATGAATGTTTTAAGCAATAAAAAGCTCAAAAATGCAATAAAAAGGGCTTTTTGCTAAATTAGGTTTTTTACTATTTTTCCTTCAATCGAAAGAATGGGAAATGACTCCAGAAAAAAATATGGGATTTTGCTTTCTCGATTACCCCCCCCCAATGGGAACCCCCCCCCACTCCGGACCAACTTGCCCATGTATGCCAGTGGCTAGCAGGGCCGTAGGCAGGATTTGAATTGAGGGGGGGATTTTTTGGAAGGTGGTTTATAGGGACCCACAAGGGGGGTCTGAGGGGCGGGAGCCCCCCAGAAATGGGGGGTCTGGGGGGCAGGAGCCCCCCAGCGGGGTCAAGGGGCAGAGCCCCTTGTCAGGGGGTCCGGGGGGCAGTATGCCCTAGGGGGTGGAAAATTTTTTAATTTTAAGCTTTTAAAAGGCATCAGGAAACCTAAATTTAAGTACTGAATCTTTATTTATTTTCAGTTGTTTTTTTAAATAAATACAACAAAATAAAATAGTTTTAGGTATTTTATTACTATTTTAATAAAAAAGAACAAACGTTTTCTAAAAATAAAAAATCTTTATTTAATTTAAGTTTTTAAAGTAAATGCTTCAGTTATTAATATCCAAAATTGTCGCTGGGGTTCCAACAGTTGTTAAGTAAGTTTTTTCTTTCATTTTCATTGAGGTTCCTGCCAGCGAAATTGGATATGTCCATTAAGTGTCTTTGTGGCTCTGTCATTTTAACAGTAATAATTGAAGAAGACGGTTTTAAAGTGAGTAACCAAAGCATTTACAATAAAAAATCCTAAGAAAACCGCTTTTTTATACCAAAAAAGTGGTTGAATCGTGACTTCCCGCTCTTTGATACTGCCGCTTTTATGCAAATATTTTCACACAAAACAAAAATACAATATTTTTAAACTCACTGCACTAATGTTTTGAATTATAAATAATTTCTTTTTTATAAATAAGAGCTTTTATGAACCTAAATCACTTTAAATAATGCATTTTAGATAGCTTTAATACATTACAGAGTGATTTGGAAAAAAATTTTTTTTCTAAATTTTTAAAAAACCAAAGGGGGGACCCTTACGAAATTTTTTGCCTTCCCAGAATTTGAGGGGGGGATTAATCCCCCCAATCCCCCCCCTGGCTACGGACTTGATCAAATTTTAGTTGTGAAAAAATTCACATTTTTGAAAAACAACTTATTTTAATAAAAATCAATTATATTACAATTTGGAGTAATTTTTAGGTTTTGCTTAGACTTAGGAACAATAAATCGATAAAAAACTAAGTTTAATATAGCGTTTAAAGCCAAACAAATTATGTTGTCCATGTTTTTGGTGGTCCATGTGACTTTCAAAATTTTCAATTTTTTTGAAAATTTTTGAGTTCTTCAAACTTTTATCATTGTTAAAATATAGTTTTTAATTTAGTTTGTTGGTTTACAAAATTTTTTCCTTAACATCATAAATTGCACATGCTAAAAAGGCCATTTTTTAAATATTAATTGGCTCATAACTTTTTACCACTAGCTTAAATCTCAAAAATAACCACAGAAATGAGGTCTACGTGTTCTATTTAGGCTATAAAAAAATTTTTGTAACTTTTATTTACTTTTGGATCGATCAAATTGAATTTTAGCACACGTATGGAACTTGTACTGTTTCTGTTTTGCTTGATTTTTAGGTTTTGCTTAGGCTTAGGTCCTCAATTTTTTGAATAAATCATTTATTAAAAGTTTATCATGATAAAAATTTTGGGCAGGATTCCCAAACGCGTCCCAAAATTTGATTTGACTGACCCTAAAGTAATATACCCTTATAAAACATCTTCATACCCTAAATTGGACCTGTAGACTTGATTTTTGTAGTTTATTTTGAGATTTAAGCTTTTCATTAGGAGTTATAAGCCGATTTATACCCAAAAATTGCCCTATTTTGGCATGTACAGTTTATGTTATTAAGAAATTTTTTTATTGAGCTTTTAATCAAATTGATATTATTTTTTTTGTATTACCAAGAATCTGGCAGTTACAAGTATACTTTTATTTTTTTATAGTAACAACCAGTTTTTTATAATAACCGTTCAAATACCCATCAAATTTTGGTTGTGAAAAAATTCACATTTTTGAAAAACAACTTATTATAATAAAAATCAATTATATTAGAATTTTGTTTAATTAAGTTTTTGGTAGGCTTAGGAACAATAAATTGGTGAAAAACTAAGTTTTAATTAGCGTTTAGAGCCAAACAAATTTTGTTGTCCATGTTTTTGGTGGTCAATTTAACTTTCAAATTTTTAATTTTTCTTAAAAACTTTTTTTAAGAAAAAAGAGTTTTTCAGACTTCTAGCATTGCTAAAACATAGTTTTTAATTTAATTTGTGTGTTTACAATTTTTTTAATTAACATCATAAATTGCATATACTGAAAAAGGTCATTTTTTGGGTATAAATTGGTTTATAACTTTTCTTGATAAGCCCAAATCTTAAAAATAACCATCAAAACAAAGTCTGCGTGTCCAATTTAGTGTACAAAAATGTTTTATATGTGTATTTTACTTCAGGGTTGGTCAAGTCAAATTTTGGGACGCATATGGGAATCATACCAAAATTTTGCTTGATTTTTGGCTTTTGCTTAGGCTTAAGTAAAAAAAGGTTTTTAATACATTGTTTTAGTCAAAAAATAGGAGAAACTTGTCTTTTAAAAAGTGCGTTTACTAAATTGCATCTAAAAGACAAGTTTTTTTGAAGACAAGATGTTTAAAAGGTGAGTTTTCCAAAGACATGTTGTAGAAAAAAAAACATCACAAGCAATATACCAAACACAACATTCCAACACGGCTTCAAAAAACAACACTCCACATACACAGCATTACAAACACTTTACACTCACATAGCAACAAGTTTCAACAAACCAAAACCACCACACTGCTCAGTCGTCGTAGTCCAGCTTTGAACATTTCCAAAGCATTTAACACTGTCAATCACCACACACTCATACACAAACTGGCTCAAACACAAATACCAACAAAAATCACAAAATTCATAAACAACTACATCAAAGGCCGCAAAGCATACACCACATACAACAATCACAAATCAAAACAAAAACTTTATAAAAACAGGAGTCCCACAAGGCTCCCGTCTATCGCCCACACCGTTCAATATCTACACCACAGACATTCCAGCGCCACCACCAAACATACATATCATAATATATGCAGATGACATCACAATATACGCATCACACCCAAACCACCACATAGCACAACCAGTGGCATAGCCAGGATTTCATTTCGGGAGGGCAGTCTGAAGGGAGAGAAAGTGCCACAAAAGCAGTGCGCAGCGCCGCCGCCTGTGCTACATAGTGGCGCCAGCCGACGCAAAGCGTCGGCCAGGGGGTCTGGGGGGTGTATCCCCAGCCGCCAGAGGCGAATTTTTTTTAATATCCACTAAAAACTGCTAAAAAATCATCCCCTGGTGTTTGCGTGAAAATACATTTTACTTTTGATTTTTTACCTAATTTCTGCACAATTATGTCTGATTTTAAAATTATTAGGTGATAAAATTATATATAACACAACTATCTATTTTCTGATGTTTTTAAATTTTGCGAATGAGTATGGTGTAAGTTATAATAACAAAAAAATATTACTGATAATATTAATTTCTGATTTTAGAATGCACTAAGATTTGTATTAAATTTTTATAACTCAATATTTGAAAAGTAAAAAAAAATCTATACAAACTCAGACCTGTGCACGGTCTGGAAATGCCCCCCCCCCCGTTTTATTGGAGGATTTGCCCCCCTCCCGTTTTATTGCCTCCCGCCAAAAAAATGAAAAAGTACCCTAAAATTATGACGCCATTTTTGACCTATGATGACGCCATCATCGCGAATTTTTCGCAGTTTTTAGCCTATTTCAATGTATTTTAAGCGATTTTAGACCTATTTCTACCTTATTTTCGCTTTTTTTTGTCCCTTTTTTCCCTTTTCTCTTCTTTTTTTTCTTTTTTTCTCCTTTTTTCTCTTTTTTTTTCTTTCCCCTTGCTTTCCCACTGTTTTATTGCCCCCCGTTTCAAAAAAGTTGCCCCCCATGCCCCCCTCATTTTGGAATTGCCCCTCCCCCGTTTTAACCCCGGGGGGCAGTGCACAGGTCTGCAAACTGCCACACTTCACCATGGGGAAAGGGAAAGCCGGACAACCCCACCAGTGTAAAAACCGTTGTTAAGGGGTTTAAAACAGCCATTATCAAACCTACAAACCTGTGCACGGTCTGGAAATGCCCCCCCCCCCCGTTTTATTGGAGGATTTGCCCCTCTATTTTATTAGAGGATTTGCCTCCCCCTCGTTTTTTGCCCCCCCCCTCCCGCCAAAAAATAAAAAAGTACTCTAAAATTATGACGCCATTTTTGACCTATGAAGACGCCATCATTGCATATTTTTCAGTTTTTAGCCTATTTCAATGTATTTTAAGCCATTTCAAACCTATTTTCACCTTATTTTCGCTTTTTTGTCCCTTTTTTCTCTTTTCCCCTCTTTTTTCTCGTTTTTTCCCCTTTGTTCTTTTTTCTTTACCCCCTGCTTGCCCCCCTGTTTTATTGCCCCCCCCGTTTCAAAAAGTTGCCCCCCCATGCCCCCCGGTTTGGGCTTGCCCCCTCCCATTTAAACCCCTGGGGGCAGTGCACAGGTCTGAACTACATATAATATAAGTTTTAACATCTATATAGTATTGCCATTCAATATCTGAAGCAAAGGCACATGCCTTAGCTATGTATTGAATGGTACAATCCATCAAAATTTAAAAAAAACTAACAAATTAATTATGTACACTTCCTGCAAAGCAAGAAAAATTTAAGTTTTTTGGGTATTTTTATGCTTTTGGAATGCATCAGAAATGTTTCTGAATTTATATATAAAGAAAAAAATTTTTCTCAATTCAAAAAATGTTAGGGTCCCCCCTTACCTGGGTTTTTTTTTGCCAGTGCCTAGGCGCCAGCTGGCTCCTAGCCTCCAAATTTTAGGCGCCAGCCCAGAAATCTGGGCGCCAATAACATAAATTTTTTCTTTTTTCACAAAAAGGCCACATATTATTAGTTTTTTTTCATTATGCATATTCTTAGATGGCTTTTGTAGTCTAACGTTTTGTGTTGTTACAATTAATCTTAAAAAACGACTCATTTTGCCCATCTCAATACTCAACTTGAAATGCGTAAAGTTTTGTTCAAGAATTATATAATTTAACAAGAAAACATAAAGACTAGTGATGTTCCTACCCTCCCACATCATGCTCCAGAGCCCCGGTCACTTGCAGTGGAGGGAGCTTTATAGTTCCTTTCCTTAAATATTTGATTTCAAGCTTATTTAAGCTTAAATGTTTTAATTATTTTATTCGCATTTTTACAGTTTTTTTTGATTGCCTTTAATAAGTTTTGAAAAATTTTAGTTTACAAAAAATTTTTTACTAAACAATCTCTAGCATAGCTTTTTTTATTATTCACACAATTAGTACAACCCTAGGTGAGACGTGAATTTCTCGTGGACATGGATTGGTCCAATAAACCCAATACTTCAAACAAAAACACCAACAATAAGCAACAAGGAAGAAAATTTTTCTCGCGGAGTCAGGAGAACCCTTGCCAAACTCAAGGCGGGGAAATCTCCTTTCTTCTACTCCTACCTACACAAAATCAATTCCACACAATAAACATCACCAAACTGGCCGCTATGTAAAACACAAATACACACAACACAACATCTTTTCACATGCACACACATTAATACAACCTTGGGACCAGAAGACCTTTGGGCAAACTCTGCAGCGGTTGCTGATCTCCTCTGGGAGTGGGAAGAGGGGGTGAGCAAGGCAAGGAGCGTGGTAGACGGAAAAAACCAGGGTTAAACAAAACTCTGGTTACTGGCAAAGGACAACAACAATGTGTTGTAAAAGACAAGATGTTTAAAGATGTATTGTAAAAGACAAAATTTTTGGGAACCCTTAAAATCACTAGAATATAAAGGCTGGTTCAAAGGACGTTTTTACATACGTTTAAATGCTGTGTTTACACTTTGGACTTTGTCCAAAGGACGTTCTTACATAAGTATGAACCTGCCTTAAATGGTTTTCAGTTTCCAACGCCGTCATCTATAGAACAGAATCTAATTCTAAAAATCAAAAGGCCTTCATAATCAAACAGCAAAATAAAGATAAATTGTAGTTTGTGCGCAAATTTTAGTAATTTTTGAAATTAGTAATTATGATTTTTTGTTCTAATTGAGGAGGCGTAATATTTTAGATAATTTAGCGCTCTAAATTTTTTTTTTCAGTCTCACCAACTGTTTTTTTACGATTTATCATTTTTATTTAATGTTTTAATTGTGTATAATAATTTTATTATTCAAAATCAACTTTAAAAATTACATAATTTTTTTCATATCAGTATTGTGCTTTAGTGTGCAATAGACGCAAAAACCGTGTTTTACAAACACGCAACACAACCAAAAAAATACAGGCTCAAAATTCGTGTGCGGAAATTCATGCTTTTTTGCACTAATTTTATATGCGTTCACTTTTAACTATTAAATAAAAATGTAAATGAGTGAATTTTTATTTTACAAAAATATGATACTGATTGTAATAAAAGAGTTGATAAGTAAACATAATCAAAGAAATAAATTTAAAAAAATATTAAAGTGATTTTGTTTGTTTTAAAGTGTCATTGTTGTTTCAGACCTGTGCATGGTCTGGAAAAGTCCCACTTTATTGGAGGATATGCCCCACCCCCCGTTTTATTACCCCCCGCCAAAAAATGAAAAAGTAGCCTAAAAATATGACGTCAACATCGCGCATTTTTTTGCAGTTTTTAGCCTATTTCAATGTATTTTAAGCCATTTTAGACCTATTACCTTATTTTCGCTTTTTTTGTTCTTTTATCCCTTTTTTCTTCTTCTTTTTCTTTTTTCTCCTCTTGTTCTCTTTTTTTTTCTAACCTGCTTGCCCCCTGTTTTATTGCCCCCCTCCCCATTTCAAAAAAGTTGCCCCCCTGTGCTCCCCCGTTTTAAAATTGCCCCCCCAATGAAACCCGGGGGGGGGGCAGTGCACAGGTCTGGTTGTTTTAATTATAAGGTCGCCAAGCAGGTTTTTTTCATCTCAGGCAAAAGTGTTAATGGTTTATTTTCAATCTTTAAACACACCGTTGTTAAATGAAATTTTCTCATAAAAAATTTTGCTTAATTTTTAGGTTTTGCTTAGGTTTAGGATTTGCTTAGACTTGGGGGTTTGCTTAAGTTCAATCTTTTACTTGTAGGGTTTACTTAGGCTCAAGCTTTTGCTTAGGCTTAGGTTTAGGCCATAGGTGGGCAGGGCAGCCTCCCGGATTGCGGGGAGTATACCCGACCTCCAAAATTTGGAGGGGGGCGTGTCGCAAAAATTTTTTGAGGCATACTTCAAACACCCCATTTTCAGTGTTTTTAGTACTGGGACGTGGGACCCTCCAAATTTTAGGGGGGGTGTCATAGGTGTTTTTGGTTGGGTCCGCTAGGGGAGGGGTCCACCCCCGGGTGGAAGGCCAAAATTTTTTAGGGGGGGGTCCTGGGGGGCCCGGACCCCCTGGCTTTTTAGGGGGGGTCTACCTGGGGTGCAAGATTTCAAATTTGAGGGGGGGGGGGGGGTCAGGGGGGGGTCTCAATTTTTTAGCAAAAATTTTTTTAACTAGATAAAGTGTTTTTAGTTCGAATATTGAATTTTATGGATTAAAACAGCCTATTTAGGCCTAAAATGTGTATTTAAACACTGTGTTTAAGTAAAAGCCCTGGTTTTTGACAGTAAATAAAAAAATATACTTCCAAATTGGTCGGGGGGGGGGGGGGTAGCCTCGCTAGGGGGGGTCAGGCCGGACTGCTTTCGAGCTTTGGGGCGAGGGGGGCCCCTGAATTTTTTCTAGGGGGGGGGTCCAAAATTTTGGCTCTAGGGGGGGGGGTGCACCCCTCTGTCCCCCCCCCAAAACACCTATGGGGGGTGTTGGCCATACATGGGAACAGGGGCGTTAACCCCCAATTCTGAGATGGGGGTTTATCCTCCCACTCAGAAGGTCAAAATTAATGTTTTATGGTGGAACAATACAGTTGCAAAAATTTTGCAATTTTCGCTAGGGGGGTTGCGTGCAAACCTCTCCATTGGGCAGCATTCTGACTATATACCGGTTTTACCTCAAAACCATTCCAAAACATGTACTTGGATTGGGGTTGAATACAATATTGAATAATGAACATTTTTTTTAATTAAAAAATTTAAAAATAAAAAAATTTTTTTGACATTTAAAAATATTGCCAGGGGGACTCGTGCCTGCAGCTCTGAAAATCTGAGTCGGAGGCTCTAACCACTCGGCTACAACCCCATCTGTGTATCTCTTGTAAAAGCTACTTTTAAACAAAGTTTCTCAGCGTCAAATCAAAAAATTTAAATAAAAGTTTAGTCATTTGATAAAAATTAGTTTGCTTTTAACTTTTAACAGTACCATAATTTTGAGTCAGTTTTTAAGTTTTTAATGAAATCTCTTTTACTATCACTGATTTTTATTTTTTATTTCAAAAATTTTTAGCAATAAATTAATAAACTTCAATAGTAGGGATTTTGCTGAAAATTTTTGTGGACATGTTCATGTACATGGTGTATCTAACTTGAGTTAAATTTTTATCACGTAATATGGTTCTGTTAAATTGGGAAAAATTGTTTTAAAATGCCTTTTTTCAACAAAGCATATTTCAGCATAAAAAAGTCCACCAAAAATGTTAAAGATACTAAACTGACCGGAAAAAAATACCCTTTCTCGCAATATATAGTTTGCTTCTTTTCGTCACGTATGGCATGAGTTATACACAAAAACCGACAGAGTATCTTAACTGTATCGTTCCACCTTGAGCAATAAAAAGCTCAAGCATGCAATAAAAAACTTTTTGACCTAAAACTAGCGTTTTTTACCTACTGTTCCTTCAAAATTGAAAAACGATATAGGTAAAATGCACTTCAGAAAAAAAACGATATGGGTAAAAGTAAAATGCATTTCTCAGATTTTAACCCTTCCCCTAATTTGGGGATTCACCTCCTTGACTTGGGACCAACTTGCCCATATACGGTGTCGGCTATAATCGGGATTTTTTGGGGGTAACCAACCATAGGTGGGCCGCCTTTCGGATTTTGGGGGTATACTCGACCCCTGCCCCAAAATTTGGGGGGGGGTGTCCCAAAATTTGTTTTGGGGTATTAGGTTTCGCTTAGTCTTAGGCTTAGGTTTTGCTGAGGCCTAGGCTTTTGCCCTGGCAGATTTAGGCTTAGGCTTAGGCTCAGGCCTAATCAATAACATATATTTTTATACAACATTTCAGTTTCTGCATCAAACAGAATTTTAAAATTGAATTTTCAATGTGTATATAAGTAGGCTAGTTTTTTGTCCATACTGATTTGTCCATGTCTTTGCAATAATTTTTTAATTGAAATAAAAAAAACACTTATGCACCAATGCATCTCTAATAAAAACGTTTCTCTCCTTTGTCTTTCTTAAACAAGCGCCATATGGAATGAATTTCTTTTGGAATAATGACTGTACAGAATGCTTTTTTTATTGAATGGACACGCACCTGTACCTGGAGTTACTCCAACTCCTTGTAGCAAAATTATAGGCACAACCATGTGGATTAATTTTTTTTAATTTAGAATGGGAATAAAAGTCAAAAATAAACTTAAAAAAGATGCTGTCAATCTAAGGTAAATAAAATTTTATTTATTTTATAACATTTATGGTTGTTGTGCATGTACTAATCTAATTCCAATTATACATATGAGATGAGACACACAAAAATACTTACATGGATACATAACAAATCCAAATGGTGACGTGCAAAAACACCATAAAAGTATTGTAAAATCACCATAACGTAGTTCAAATTCACCATAACAATCAGAAATGCGTTTACAAACTAAAATGTGTTTAAAGAAACCAAGTTTTAATCATAAAAGCATTTAAACTTTTTTAATTTTTTCCTAATCCTAAGCAAAGCCCTAAAATCAAACTAAATTTTATCATGATAAAATTTTATTGTATTTTCCAACTGTGAAAATTTAAAGGACATGTTGCAAACGCATTATATTTATGGTGAATTTACGCCAGCTTATGGTGATTTTGTAACGTTTATGGTGATCTTGGTCTATGGCGAATTTGTCCAGGGTGTTTTTATACGAACCTATGCTATCCTCCAAATGTTACATATTTAAAAGGAGAAAAATAAATTAAACAATTAAAATAAGAAGAATTAAAATGAATTATTAAGAAAAAATAACTTGGTTTCAAAGCATAGGGAGTTCCACCAAGGCACATCCACAACAATATAACTCTTATTAAAAATAATTTTAATCCTTAAAATTTCTTCTTACCCAACCTGTAAAATTTGTTCCAAGTTCATTTGAAAATGATATATACATATGAAAAATGTATTATACAATGTTTTAGAATTGTGAATGGCGATCTTCAGTTTCTGTTGGAAAATCTTAAAAACCATTTTGATTGGTTAAAATCTGTGGAAACCCAAACTGCTAACGGTCGAGCTCTTAGCGAGCTATTAGTTACTGGTTTTGAACAAGAGCAAATTTGGCAGCAAATTCAACTTCAGAACACGGATAAATTGAGGAAAATTAGGCGTGAAATAAAAAAATCACCTGTATCTTTAATTAAGTCTAAATATATAAATGCAAATTTTGAATCGGACAACAATACCGCAGAAGAGTCTTCTAACGATCAAAATATTTTGCTGGAGAAAACAGATGGAAATTTCAAAGAGCCTCGTAGTAGTACCAACGTTATTAGTAAGTGGGTATTTTTAAAGAAAATACTTTTTTAAAAACATGTTTTAACAAGGTTAACGTTTTTTTTTCTATTCACTCTTAAATCTACAATTTTTAATATTTAAAATTTTTTTGTTTCCATTGCATCGATAATATAATATATGTTTTACTGCTTAAAATCTTTAGAACAACCTTTGGCAGCAACACCGGCAGCTAAAAAATCTCCGGTTGATGACGCATTTTTTAGTCTGGAAGACATGGAGAAGTTTCTGGATATGGAAGATGAAAAAGCGTCTCGACTAGGAGCGAATGATGATCAGGAACCTTCTGATTTTAACCTATTTGAAGAAGATGATGATATTGATGATGTGAGTTCCAATATTCATTTCTATTAGTGGCACGGCACAAGTTAAGTATATTATGCAATAAGTGCCTGGAAGGCAGGGAACATTAACTTATTTAAAAGGCTTTTTGAAAGTCTAAAATATTTACTAAGCGCAAATTATTAAGTTTCATTGAAAAAAATTCACTTAAAATTCTTTTAGTTAAATCGACACCGAATTAAGTTCTACTAAATATTATTTCAGATTCTAATATAATAAATCGAATAAGTCAAAACTCTTTTCTTTTATGTAACTTTTTATGTAGTATATCGCTGTAACCACAGTAATTACAAAGGTTTAGCAAGCCGAAAAAAACCCACAAATGTATGTTTGTTTCAAAACTTTTTTGATGTAATTTTTTATGCAGTATATCGCTGTTGTAACCATACATGGGCAACTTGGTCCGGAGTGGGGGGGATAAACCCCAAATTAGGGGTGTTAAAATCCGAGAAACGCAAAATACCTACCCATATCGTTTTTTTCTAGAGTGCATTTTACCCATATGCATTTTTCGATTTTAAAGAAAAAATAGGTAAAAAACGATAATTTTAGGTTAAAAAGCCCTTTTTATTGCATTTTTGAGCTTTTTATTGTTTAAAACATTCATTTTGACTTCAGAACTTAAGTTTGGAGGCAATTAGAAGCATATGTGTTTTTTGGTCGGGTCCGCTAAGGGGGATCCACCCCCGGGTGGAAGGCCAAAATTTTTTAGGGGGCGAGTCCAAGGGGGTCTGGACCCCCTGGCTTTTTAGGGGGGGGTCGACCCCGGGTGCGAGATTTCAAATTTAGGGGGGGTCAGAGGGGTCCAATTTTTTAACAAAATTTTTTTAACTCAATAATTTTAGTGTTTTTAGATCTAATATTGAATTTTATGTACTAAAACCGCCTATTTAGGCCTAAAAAGTGTACTGTTTTTAACTACAAAAACCGTGTTTTTGTAAGACAGTAAATAAAAAATACACTTCAAAACATACATGGGCAAGTTGGTCCCGAGTGGGGGGGAAGGGTTAAACCCCAAATTAGGGGGGGGGGTTAAAATCCGAGAAACGCAAAATACCCATATCGTTTTTTTTTCTGGAGTGCATTTTACCCATATCGTTTTTCGATTTTGAAGGAAAATTGGTAAAAAACGCTAATTTTAGGTCAAAAAGCCCTTTTTATACCATTTTTGAGCTTTTTATTGCTTAAAACATTCATTTAATTTGACGTCAAAACTTGAGTTTGGTGGCAGTTAGAAGTCATTTTAAAGACATTTTTTCTTCATTTTTCCAAAATTGGGGGGAGTTTACTTTTTCTCCCCCCCCACTTCTGAGTGGGGGGTTAAACCCCCTTCTCAGAATTTAGGGGGAGGGTTAATTCCCCCCTCAACCCCTCCGTGCTCATGTATGCTTCAAAATGGGTCGGGAGGGGGGTCAGCCTCGCTAGGGGGGGGTCAGGCCGGACCGCTTTTGAGCTTTGGGGAGGAGGGGGGGGGGGCTGGATTTTTTCTAGGGGGAGGTTCAAAATTTTGGCAGAAGGGGGGGGGTCGACCCCTCTGTCCCCTCCCAAAAAAAAAAACCTATTAGAAGTCATTTTAAAGACATTTTTTTATTATTTTTCCAAAATTGGAATGAATTAACCTTTTTTTCCCCACTTCTGAGTGGGAGGGGGTAGTTCAACCCACCTTCTCAGAATTTCGGTGGTTAACCCCTCCCCGTGCCCATGTATGGCTGTAACCACAGTTACTACAAATGATTAGCAAGCTGAAAAAAGAAACAACAGATTTATTTTTCTTTACTCATAATTCATGAATTTTTTTTCAAAACTTGTTTTTGTGTAATTTTTATGCAGTATATCGCTGTAACCACAGTAAGTACAAAAGTTTAGCAAGCCGAAAAAAACCCAACAAATGTATTGAATTTTTCTTTACACACAAATTCATAAATTTTTTTCACTGTTTTGTTGTTTTTAAAACAGTCTAAATAAATTTAAAAAAAATTTTAAGCTAGTGTTTGTGTTTAATTTAAAAAAATTTTCTGGGGGGAACCATTGAAAAAAAGATATCCGACGTGTGACACCGGCTCATAAACCTTTCTAGATATTCAGAAATCAACTGCAAGTTTTAGGTAGTCAACCCCTAATTCAACCCACAGAACAACTATATTATTTCAAAAGTTGAATGGTTCCAAAAAATAAAGAGGAAAGGGAAGAAGATTGAAATTGAATAGTAAAATTTTGAAACCAAGGGCTAAATGAATCTCATAAAAATAGCAATATTGTGAATTGTGCTTTGGTTTATGAATCAAATTTTTTATAGATTGATCCAAATGCTATTTATGCATCAGACTTTTTTGACCCACCTTACAAAAACAGTACTCAATCTGAACCAAAGAAAAAAGTGACATTCGATGTGGGAGTTAATGTAAGCAACGAGGAAGAAATGTAAGCTTTTTGGATTTTGTTTTAAAATATAAAAAGTCCTGTCAATTTGATATTTAAATTTCTTACCAGCTTAACTTTTTTGCGAGAAAGGGCGTTTTAGATCAGAAATATATAAAATAAATCAAAACTTTTGTTAGATTTGTATTTAAATTTTGTGTAAATAAATAAAGTATTCGTAATTATTTTAACTTAAATATTTGTAATTATAAAAAATGAGAAGTTTTGGCAGAAAAAAGTTCAAAAATGCAAAAAAATGATATTCTGTCTAAAGTTTCCTTTATATTAAGGCTATTTTTGTCATAAAAGCAGGATTAAAAATGCATAAAAACCACGGCAAAAAATAAATTAAGTTTTAGGAAATACGTGCTATTGTATAGATTTAATCGCGCAACTGCAGCAGTTTTTATCGTGTTTGATCTAATTTACTTTAAATTTGAATAATAAGTAATCAAATTTTAAATGATTGTATGTATATTTCCGCAGACGAAGAACTTTTTATGCAAAGTAAGACATTGCAGACATTGATCGTGTCAGCAATATTTTAGCTGAACATATTTTTTTTTGCTAATTTAATAGTATTTAGTTTTTTATTCAGCCGCTATAGTTCGCGACATGTAATTTTTGTTTATAACATTTTTTTCGTTATTTCAAGTCTTTTGCGTTTGTAGACTTTTTTGTTTTTTGTTTATAGGGACACTTTTGAAGATTATTATGCTGAGGAAAGCGACACTGAAGTAGACAATTCTAAATCCACCTTTGAAGAGCGGCAACAAAGGGTAAATGTTTTATATGGATGGCGCCCGGAAAAATATATTCTGCAAAATATCTTTGGAAAGAATATCTTCTGAAAGACTTTTAAATTCTCAACTAAAGAAAACTTTTTTTCCTAAACCTAAGCGAAACCTTAAAATCAAGCTAAAACAACATAAAAAAGTTTGCTTTAAAAGTTTTAATAATACTTAATAATTTACTACTGAAAGAAGATATTTTGCAAAAGGTATTTTTTTCCGGACACCATATGGATCACTGGGTTATTTATCTTTTTTTTTAGACGAACGGTTTGCACTGCTGTTTAAAACTATTATAGTTGAAAACAAAACAACACTACATGATCAATCAACCTTGAGTGCCTAAACCACCTCAATAAACGCTGAGAGCTAATCGCCCTCCTGATTACCATTTTTATTCACCCTCCTACCCTTCTTAATCCCCGGTCTATGCAAACCCCCTCTCCTAATGCTAACGGCCCTTTTAGACCACCCCTTAATTTTTTTAGCTTCCTGGTTTAAAACATTCTTTAGGGAGGAAAAAGCGGCTGCACGGGCATCCGTCCGGGCTACCACCGCTGTACCCGCCCCCCCCCCCCAAAAAAAAAGGGAGGAGCGTTCACCCTGTTTTCAAACTAGCGTTGCTGGATCTTTTTTTTCTTTACTTTTAGCCAAATGACTCCCACCTTGTAGCAAAATTCTGAGTACGTCCATGGCTACCGCATAATAACCTATAATAAGCCATTCTCAGAAACTATTTGAATGGCTGTTGTTACCGGCGGTTAATGACACCTTAAATTCTGTAGAGTCGGGAGGCTCTGAATCTAAACCTGCTTTTAGCTTTTTAGAAAGAGAGAGGCATGGGTCACCGACGTAGTGTAAACAGTGTTGAGTTTTAGAATAGGGGATCACAACAGTTTGTTAATATAAGCTTATAAGCCCAGTTGTGTTTATTTGTTAGTTTAGTTACAAGAAAAAATAATTACTATGGAGGAAGAAAATTTAAAAGTAAAACCATGGCAAATGGTGGGAGAAGTAACTGGACAAAAAAGGCCTGAAAATTCCTTGTTAGAAGAACATTTAGGGTTTGACCACACCAGCAGACAAGGTAAAATAAATTTTGTATTTTTGTTAAGTTTTTTTTTAAATAATAGTTCCTTGAGTGATCTTGTTTATGATATAAAATACATATTACTAATATAAATTTAAAAGTAAATACAAATTAACCTGCACTGCACAGATTTTTATTTATTTAATTCTTTGTGTTTATTGTTTTGATATCATATAATAAATGTGGATCTTGTGTTTTTTAGCTCCTGAAATTACTGAAGAAACAACTGAAAAATTGGAAGATCTTATAAAGCAACGGATTAGAGATAAAGTATATTATTTTTAATTATGATTAAAATGGTATGATAAAATATTTAAATTTTACCACATTAACTTTTCGAATTTCTGGTATACATTTTTTCTATTTAGCCAATGAAACACAACACACTCGTTCAGTTCTTAAAGTCAAGTTTGAAGGTGAAAAATTCAAAGCATTCTTGCATAAATAATTTTTATATTCTGACAGGCTTTTTAAGAACAAAAAAATTTTTAAAAAAGAACATGACGTGAAACACGTTTTTTCGGTATGTATAAATAAGCAAAACAAACATGTTTTTTGTAAATTTTATTAATACTATAAGAAATAAAATCAGCAACATTAAAATCCGCGGAGGCAGAAGCCACATTCATGAAGCGCGATAAAATTCAAATTAGGAAAAAAATCGCGAATGTTTATTGGCTGCCAAAATACCATAAGCAGCGCCTTCGGGCGTTTCTAACGATTGTAATTGGTAAAAAAAATGTAACTGATCATTACTAATATGATCATGAAAATGAAAATAATCATTGCCAATAAGCATTCGGAGTCGAAAGCAAATTTTTTCTTGTGTAAAATTCTGTTTATGCGGAATTTGATAACATTCCGGAATTAATGGCTTAATAAAAACTAAAATATAATATAAAATAAAATATTAATAAAAACTAAACATTAAAACATAATCGAGATATTTTAAATAGATAATATTAGCAGAATTAAAACATTATATTAATTAACTATTTATACTTTTAATTTTTTTTAAATTTCATATAACACTGTAATTATTCTCTTTTTCTGTAAAAATAAAATTTTGTAATCAATCCTTTTGCAATAAATTTTTTTGCGAAATTTCAGGTATATGATGATGTTGAAAGAAAAACCAAACCCGAAATAGAACCTAATAAATACAAAAATGAATTAATACTAGACCAAGAAAAGTCAAAATTGTCTCTTAGTCAAGTTTATGAACAAGAATTTATAAAACAGACCCAGGTATATTTTTTTGTAAAATGTTTATTTTGTGCGAAGCAAAGGTATTTAAAATACCTATATGTAGCAAAATATTTTGATGGACCTTATTTTTTTCTGTGGGATAGGTATCTCTGTAAAGAAAGTTCTTAAAGGCACGGTACAGAGTCAAACTTTTTTGTCTTCGATTCCATGATTTTTTGTGAATACTTTACCCCTGCCACTAGTAGCCCATAAGTTTTTTTTGTGAAAATATTTTTAGTGGTTCAAAAGCATGACTTATCAAAATCCGTTTTTCGGTGATTCTTTCCTTGAAAGATTGCTCAATAGATATAGGAATTTAAGTTTAAAACGATTCACTTAAAGAAATTTTTTTCTTCACTTCGTGTTTTTAGTGAAAAAAATCGTAGATTTTTCAAATGCCACACGTAATATTTCAACAAATAGTGAACCAATCTTAACAATAAAAATGAAAGTAGAAAGCTGAATAACTAAAGATATTTTGACGAAAAAATTTTGTGGGTTATTTTTATTATTGTTGTTGCATTACCTGAAACTTATCTCCCCTATGCAGATTATAAAAAGGGCAGGCACTAAGACAAGTCAGGAGGGGCGAAAAAATAGTGGGCTATTAAAAAAGTTTGGTTTTGTGCCGCACCTTTAACAAAAATGGTTACTATGTATATGTACTACGGTAGAAATTGTTGGCGATTGTTGGTGTGGTTGATTCCATAAAAGTTATTGCAATAAAAATTGATATAGTGTTATACAGACCTGAGCATTGTCCCCCTCCCCCTGGGGTTTTATGGGGAGCACGGGCAGGGGCAATTTTTTTGAAACTGGGGGGCAAGCAGGGGAGAAAGAGAAAAAAGAAGAAGAAAACAAAAGGGCAATTTTTTTTAAAACGGGGGGCAAGCAGGGGAAAAAGAAAAAAAAAGGAAGAAAAAGAGGAGAAAAAAAGGAAAAAAGAAAAAAAAAGCAAAAAGCGAAATTTAAGTTAAAATAGGTCTAAAATGGCTTAAAAGCATTGAAATAGGCTAAAAACTGCAAAAATTTTGCCATGATGGAGTCATAAGAGGCCAAAAATTGCGCCATAATTTTTGGGTACTTTTTTATTTTTAGTTAACGAGTGAGGGCAAATCCTTTAATAAAACGAGTGGGGGCCATTTCCAGACCGTGCACAGGTCTGCATGCATAAACAAAATTGATATTAACCAACAGAAACAATTTTCATTTAATATTATTTTTAACCCGTTTCCGTGATTACCTTTCCTCGATTAAAACCATAAAACTTTCGTATGACCTAGGTCGTACATAGGTCACACATAATTTTTGTGCATGGTTAGTCATTAGAGCCCAGTAAGCGAGCAAATTGAAATGGTTAAAACATTCACGGAGAAAGTGTATTACGTAGGATATTTTATATTCCAAAAGTTTGCATATTGCTACCGTACAACTTTAACCATTTCAATTTGCTCGCTCATTGGGCACTAATCACGCACAAAAAATTATGTATGACCTAAGTACGATCTAGGTCATACGCATAGATGGGGAGGGGGTTGGGAGAGGTTATACCCCCCAAAATCCCGACTATAGCCGACACCCTCCCTAAATTTTGAGGGTATCCCAGACACCACCCCTAAAATTTTGGGGGGTCCCAGTACTAAAATCGCTAAAAAAGGTATTTGAGGTATACCCCCAAAAAAAATTTTTGGGACACCCCGACCCAGAATTTCGGGGGTCGGGTATATCCCCCAAAATCCGGGATGCTTCCCATCTATGGTCATACGTAGAGTTTACCGCGGTAAGATTTACGTACGACATTGGTTATACAAAAATACCACCACCGTGAGACGAAGGTTTCACCTTTGTTGTACGAAGTTTTTGTAATTGTAACGAAGAAAAGGCAATCACGGGAACGGTTTAATCCATACATGGGCAAGTTGGTCCGGAGTGGGGGGGGTTAAACCCCAAATTAGGGGGGTTAAAATCCGAGAAACGCAAAATACCCATATCGTTTTTTTTTGGAGTGCATTTTACCCATATCGTTTTTCGATTTTGAAAGAAAAATAGGTTAAAAACACTAATTTTAGGTCAAAAAGCCCTTTTTATTGCATTTTTGAGCTTTTTATTGCTTAAAACATTCATTTTGACCTCAAAACTTAAGTTTGGAGGCAGTTAGAAGTCATTTTAAACACTATTTTTACTTCATTTTTCCAAAATTGGGAGGGGGGTTAACTTTTTCTCCCCCCCAAAATTGGGGGGTTCTGAGTGGGGGAGTTAAACCCCTCTTCTCAGAATTGGGGGGGTTAACCCCCCCAACCCCCCCCTGCCCATGTATGGTTTAATCATAATCTCGTTGTTTAATCGTCATTTGCGTTTGCGACTAGTGCACTAATCATTTCGTGTTAAGTGGTTGTTGTTGTTGTGGTCAACAACAGTAATGGTTGTTAAATACTTGTGACCAGTGGTCACAAGCATGCCCTACCTCCATAGGTGGGCAGGGGTTTATACCCCCCAAAAATCCTGATTATAGTCGGCACCCTCCCTTCTAAAAATTGGGGAACTAAAAAAGTGTTGCGACACACCCTCCCCCCCCAAAAAAAATCCGGGGGGCTGCCCACCTATGCCTGCCTACCACCACCTTAAGAAGATCTCTTAAGCTTATCTTACGTAAAATTATTTTGGCCGACCATTCACTGCGTGCGACTGATTCCGTTTTTTGACATAATCCTATTAAAAAATTAAAATGAATTTAAGAATTAAGGTTTTGGATATCGAGGCTTTGATTATTTCTTCTCCCTACTCTCACAAAATTTTAAAAAGGGTGTTTAACCCCCTTTTAGAGTGGGGAATAGGAAGAGCGTTTAACTCTCCATTTTTTAAAAATCGAGGGAAAATCTGTTAAAAAACGACTTTGAAACTCCTTCAAAATAAAAATTAGTTTTGGCAATGATAAGCTAAAACTGCAATAAAAAGTGCTGTTTAAATTAAGATAAAAGCTTTCCTCCTAATTCACCTATTTTTTAACTAAAGATAAATATGGGTAAAATGTAATTTACAAAAACGATTATGTTAAGAATGTATTTCTTGGATTTTTACCCCCATTTTCACTCCAGTCCAACTTGACAATAATGGTGTAAACTTGGCAGTGTCAAAGAGTTTGTCACTGTTACCTTAGTACTTTCATGGCCTGGCCTTTGTATTATATTTGTTAGTTGCAATTAGTAAATGTTTAATGCTTTTAACCGTTTATTTTTATTATTTTTATTGTTCTCTCTGTATTATTAAACATAACCTCACATCTAATCCCTAAAATCCTCTGATAGGGGTGGGGCTTTGACTAACATTCTACATCAACAACAGTGCTGATATAGGGTGGTAGGCGGTAATATGGAATATCCATGGCCGGCCCGCTTCAGCTTTAAAAAAAAAAATAATATAACCCTTTAATATTCTTATGTATTATTATTTTTTTTATATAATTTAAACTTTAATTGTGATATACTTTAGAAAGCGAAAGTTGAAGAGGAAAATCCAAAACATGTGGAAATAAAATCGATGATGAAGGATCTGTTTCAAACTTTGGATGCTCTAACTCATTATCACTACGCACCCAAAGCGGTCTGTAACTGTTATTTAATTTTCGTTTTGTTCATTACATTATAACATCATTATAACATAAAAGCGTATGATTTTTGTAAACATACTTTTGTGTTTTTTTGGTAAAATAAAATTTAAGTTTTAAATACCATACAACAAATACTGCAAAACAAGAAAATTGTTTTTTTTTTTTTCAGGGGGTGGGGGCGGGGGTCTAACCTTGCCAACTCTGGTTTTGTTGTATTTTAAGTAACAAATAGAATAATAACAATCTATATAGTTTTGTTTTTGTAGCCTTCAGCGGAAATCCGTATTGTGAACAACATGGGAAGTCTAGAAATGGAGGAAGTGGCGCCTGTTCACGTCAGTGACGCTGATCGTTTAGCGCCCGAAGAAATTAAAGTATTATTTGAAATTTATAGTCCCAACTACAATACCTGGTACCTATATTATATTCATTGCTTTCAGGTTGCATTCAATTTGCTGTAACAACCAATTAGATCTGAAAATTCAGAGTTTTTTTTTGTTGTCGCCGTAGTCTACTAACATAGTGAAAGTATCTGTTTACATTGTTGTTTAACCACCCTTAGCTTTAAACATACATAGGCAAGTTGGTACGGAGTGGGGGGGGGGTTAAAATCCGAGAAACACATTTTTTTACCCATATCGTTTTTTGAGTGCATTTTACATGTATAGTTTTTTGATTTTGTACAAAAAATAGGTAAAAACACTAATTTTAGGTCACAAAGCCCTTTTTATTGCATTTTTGAGCTTTTTATTGCTTAAAACATTCATGTTGACCCCAAAACTTAAGTTTGGAGCCCGTTAGAAGTCATTTTAAAGGCATTTTTTCTTCATTTTTCCAAAATTGAAGGTTCACATTTTCTTTCCCTCTACTTCCTAGGGGGGAGGAGGGTTAAATCCCCGATCTAAGAATTTGGGTGAGGGTAAACCCTCCCTCCAACCCCTGCCCCCTTGCCCATGTATGGCTTTAAACTTTTTGTCCGTACCCACCTGAAAAAATTCATTCTCCTTCCAAAAATATATAATATACCGAAAAATGTGCGAAACTCCTATATAAAAAAAAGTACAGAAAAGGTGGCTTTTATAATGAGCCTCTCCATTTAAATGACACTCTCCACTATAATGGCATAGTAGCCATTTTAATTAGGCGAGTTATAATGGAGAGGGAGCTATTATAATAGCCATTTATTGACCCCCCCCTTAATTTCACTTCATATATCCTCACAAGATTCTGAAATACTGCCCCTCCGGGCCGCACGAGTTTCTGCGTGTTGGACAGTATTAAACCAACACGGAGAAACTCGTGCGGCCTTTTTATTCAATAAAATGTAGTATTATCTTATAAAAAACTATTACTAGACATTTAATGGTTTAAAAGTATTTTGTTTCGGAAAATGTACCCCACCTGACCCCCCTCTAGGTTTCAAAATCTTCCACCCCGGGTCGACCCCCCTAGGTCCCCCCTAGATTTTGAAATTTCATTTACCCGGGGTAAACACCCCCCTAGCTTTTTGACCGTGTTCATCTATGATTATAATTATATTATTATACTTTTGAGTTGTCGCTTCTTAAGTTTGCAATACTTCCCTGTAAATTTTAAACCTACTCTTAAGGTTTTATGTCGTAGATTAAATTCAATCGTTATTACAATACTAAAAAATGTTGAATTATTCTTCAATAATAAGATGACGGTGTTTTAATTTAGCCTTCCACTAGTGGTGGGGATCCCAAAGCTACAGAAGAGAAAGATAAAGAAGATAGAAAACGCGAAAGAAGAAAAAAGAAACTAATTAGCAAAAAGAAAGTATGTTATAAAGGGAAAAATTCAGATCATGCATAAGTTAGATAAAAAATTTATTGATTGCTGCTGCGAAAATTTGTTAGATAATTTTTATTATTTTTTTGATAATGATAATAATTATATAATTTTATTATTATAAATTATGCATAAATATTTTCAGATTGCAAAAATTAGAATTAGGGTAACTGACTTAAATTCAACTAGCCTTAATTTCGGCCACCGGCGGTTACTTTTGCCCTACGGATTGTCATAAAATGAACTGCGTATGGCTAGATAGACCGTCATGTTATCTGTTTAAACATAGGCAGTTCATTTCATAACTTTTTCTCTGTCAACCTTAACAGCCTGTGGCCGAAATTAAGTGACCGATATTAAGTTAGTTAACTTTGCTCAAGTCAAAAATCATTACACGAAATAAAACCTGTATGTTTATGCACTATCCCGGAGCTTTATGATTTTTTAAGACATTATTAACACTTGTAGTACTTAATGTTTATAAATGTTTCTTATTATGCAGGCCGAACACCGGAAGGCAAAAGATGCAGCTGCGTCTGTTCCAAAAGACAAAATGAAAGCGCTTCGTAAAGTTGGACGACTGAGAAAAGCAACGGTAGTTTGATATATATATTTTTTTAATTTTGTATAAAGGGCGTGGTCCTGTTATTGTCCTTTTGATATTTATTATAATAACAAGAATGCATTAATTAATAACGGTATATCTGTAAATCCGCATATTTTTATCATTCTTGTAAGAAATTTGGATATGAAGCCACACAAAAGAATCCTAGTAAGAAAACGTTACTATTAGATGCAATCTCAAAATAAAATAATCGTATTTAATTAAATACATTTTTTCTATTTGAACAGTAACTGTTTTAGTTAAAAATGTATATTGATTTAGGTTGACGTAGAAAGTGGAAAGTCCAAGTCATCCAAGGAATTTTTTAGTCGTCTTCAGTCCGCAGTCTCTTCCGACGGAGGGACAAAAACTCCTGAAAGAAACAAAGAGAAAATAAAAAATTCTAGCAAATTCAAGCTGTGATTTGATTCGACACTAATTTTTGTTTGTTTTCTGTTTTCAATTTTAATAAAAAAATTTTTCTCCCACTCATTAAGCTAATGTGTTCGGAGTTGATTCAGATCCAATTTTTATATTTTAGTTTAGTATTCATTATTCTTTTCATTTCTGTAATAGTAAAAATTATCATAAGCTCTAACCACATCATTTTGTATTTAAAAAAATTTAAGTAGTTTTGAATAAAACATAATCTTTTAAAGTGTATGTATGCATACACATTTTGTAAAGTTTATAAAAAACAAATAAAAAATCGATACTATTACAATGAACGACGCTGTAATTTTTACAGCGACCTCCACGTGGTGAGCGTTCCTTTTGGAACCGTTCTCCTTACTAACTGTGAAGAGCGCCGGGCAATGCTTGGAAGGTAAAACTTTCAAGTAGCAAAGAGGTGTGAGAGGGAAGAGTATTTGGGCTAAAACATTATTTTATTCTTATATAATATACAAACACAATGGATTGTTGTAAATCAACACCGTCATTCAATCTACAATCTAATAAGGACTGGCAAGTCAATAAATAACATCACTTAGATAACGGTTGGTACTCATCTCTTGTAAAGTAAAAAATATGTATATATCTGCGGCTCATTTAGTTTTGATAATGAGAATTGCATAAAATTAATAAAAGTAACATTTAATATATTTAATCTTAAATTTATCATTTAAAATAGCTCTAAAATAAAAGGTAATTAAAAATCATATTCTGTATTATATCTCTTAAATCTTAATATGCTAATTGCAAAATTTTGTGGCATTCATATCCATACATTTTTTAATTTATTAATAAAAGCTAAATGCAATGATTTTATATTATTGCTTCTAATATTTTTTCTCTTTTTTTAGGTTTGTTTAATGATTATAAATTTTCATAAAACTAATTTATGTTCTATTTATAATATTATCTAATAATGTAGTGTTTTTAGCTTTTTTAGTTTTGGTAAGCTTTTGAAGCAGACATTTCACTATAGTAAGAATTCCAATTTTCAATAATACAACGTTTTTATTAATAAAACACTCTTCTCCTAAATCCTTGTAGAGGTAGCTTTTTAGTTTATTATGCTGCACTGGCCCAATAATGGTTGTGCTTCCCATTATGGTACAAGATAATAATTTATAAATCACAGACCTGTGCACGGTCTGGAAATGTCCCCCGTTTTATTGGAGGATTTGCCTACCCCCCTTCCCGTTTTATTGCCCCCCCACCAAAAAATGAAAACGTATCCTAAAATTATGACGCCATTTTTGACCTATGATGACGCCATCATCGCGAATTTTTTGCAGTTTTTAGCCTATTTCAATGTATTTTAAGCCATTTTAGACCTATTTTTACCTTATTTTCGCTTTTTTGTCCCTTTTTTCCCTTTTCCCTTCTTTTTTCTCTTTTTTTTCTTTCCCCCCTGCTTGCCCCCCCCCCCGTTTCAAAAAAGTTGCCCCCCCATTTTGAAATTGCCCCCCCCCCGTTTTAACCCGGGGGGGAATGCACAGGTCTGGCATTCTAGTCTAATGTACTGAGTAATCGGAAGCATTTATACATACAAGTAAAAAAAAATCAACTTTGAGTGCTATTTTGTCCCACATTTAGCTAAACACATAATTATTTTACAAAATTCGCATGACCCACTATTATAAATCCCACTTTTTCCATTTTCACTTGCTATGTTATTAGTATTTTTGGTGTTTTACCGGTAAATAAAGGATTCTTAAAAAATTAAATTTTTGGTTAAAATTTTTATTTCTAGATTGCAATTTTGTAATAAATATTTACAAGTACCAAATTACCCCATCTGTTTTGCCGTTATATACAAATACTAATTTTAACCTGTAACATAAAATTTTATTTGTATCATATTTGGCTTGATCACAGTATTTTATTACATCGATGCTTCACAATTTGCACATTTCCAAAACACCATTGAACAAAATAAAGAAGGGTAGGAGAGGCTTAAGTTTAGATGCAATTAGAAATCATTTTAAAGACATTTTTTCTTCATTTTCCAAAATTGTGTCAGGTAGTTAACCTTTTCTCCCCCACTTCTAAATGAGAGAGCATGTATTGGGGGGAGTTGCATAATATTGCTGTATTGTTCATGACTTTTTTCCTTAATATTTCACAGAAATCAGGAAAGCCCCAATAAGATCGCGATTTGGAATTTTTTTTATTAAAACGTAACAATTGACTTTCGTAATAATATTGATTTCATTATGTATAGTATAATTTTAGCATGCAAAAAGTTTATTTAAGTTAATTTTAATCAGGTTTGTGAATAAATATGTTATGTCCCCAAAAATTTACTATTTTTTCTCGTTCTGTTTTTATAAACACCAGTTCACTTGGTGCAATTAACTAATGTAAATATTTTATGCAAATTAAATTTAGCAGGAAAGCCAAATTATTGGTTGATTATTTCCCATATTTTAAAGTTGTGACTTTGTAATTATTAGAATAATCATTGGAAAATCTTTTAAAGTCAAAATATTTCTAATCATAAAACTGATATTTATGTTCGACTTTCAACTAGTATTTTACTGAAGTATTCCATAATGTATATTTATCATAAAATGTAGATGAAAATGAAACACAATGTCTTTATTGAACTCATTTAAACGTTTCGACAAACTACAGTATCATCATCAGTAAGATCTATAAATACAAAAATTTATAAACATGACAAGAATAAATATAGAACTGTACAGTGACAAGAATAAATATAAAAAAAACTATAGGATGGTAGATAAAACGTTTTAAAGAGAGAAAAAGATAATTTACAAGATTACCAAAACAAGGTTAAACAGTAAACAAAAATGCTTTTAAATTGGGTAAAACCATTTTTTGTTTGAAATTGAAGAAAACGGGGTGCGATATTTAAAAATCAAACTTACGCGTATTTTAAAAACAAATTTAGACACAAAATTTGGATTTTAAAACATATAAAATAACCAATAAAACACGATAAAAATATAAAAAACACATAAAAAAATTTTATCAGATTTTATTAGGAGATACGATGTGGACAGAAAAGAAAATAATAAAACATGCAAAAAAAATTTTTTTATAAAATTTTTTGATTGTTATTAAAAACCCAACTTTAAACTGATGATGGAATATAACAAAAAGAAGTTAAAAATAACTGACAATAAAATAAGGTTTTTTAAACTTTGGAATGTTTTGGTAAAATATTAAAACAAAACTTTGGATAATCCATGTACACAGGTGCAAAAACATTAGAAGTTATTAAGAAACTTGCAAAACTATGGGATTTATAGAACTAACGTTAGTATGGAAACCATAAAACCTACTATTATAAAACTTACAAAAAAGAGGACCTAAAAAAAGGATAACATGGGATAAAAATAAAACTATACATAGCTAAACTACATACATTTTAAAGGAACTGATGAATTTTTGTCGTTTAACTCTGGTTTATCATTAATTATGCATAAACTTTCTTTAATTAACAGAAAAAACGCATTATTATAAGTGGTTACAATTTTAAAATCTTTAAAACTGGGCATATTACTTAAATTACAATTTAATAAATGATCATAAATAGCTGAGCGTCCCATGCTCGTTAGCTGTTTTCCTGTCTTGGATGAATCTCAAAGATGTTTTGCGATTCTGGTGCCAAGATGGCGGTATGTTTTGTCATAATAACATGCCGAACTGGTAGGACATGTGAAAGAGTAGACGACACCAGAACGTAACAAAAACGGGACTCTCTACTTGAAAGGAAAAAAACTATGAATACAAAACGTAGGCTTAATTACAGTTTTAAAATTAACTTGTGGTAAATGATAAGGGCTACTGCGTTGTAATTTTGGACAAAAACACAATCAAAAAATGCTACATATTCTTTCTGATCCGTTCAAGTTTAATGAAATAAATATACAGAATAATGGAAACATAGATAAACAATTCAATCTAAAAAAAAGAAAAAAAGGGTGTACATCAGTTGGTTTACTTGCTGCTAGCTTCCGTTCAAGATAAAACATGCATAACATAACACTGCATGTAATGAACACTCTAGCGGTAAAGGTTGCCAACATCGTTATTAATGTTGGACGAAGAGTCTTAACCATAGGGGTGAAACATTTTCGCCCCTCCTGGCTTGTCTTAGCGCCTGCCCTTTGCATAATCTGCATAGGGAAGATAAGTTTTAAGTTATTCAACAACAACCGTTCAAGATTAATTTACTGCTACCACCATGGACTTAGGCTTACCATTACTGCTACCACCATGGAGCCAGAGTTTCATTTTGGTGGGGGGGGGGCGGATTGTAGTACAAAAAAAAATTTCGGGGGGGGGGGGTGGCGGAGCCCCCCTTAATTTTTGAAAACGTTAAAAAGCAGGGATAAACGTAGATAAAGCTGTATAATACACTGTTTTTGGCCTAATAACCTATTATCTAATGTTTTTAGTGGTAAAAACATGTTTTCTTAGTTAAAAATTACATAAGCACACATTGGCAGAGCCTGGATTTTACAAAAAAGGAATTTAGAGACGTTAGTTTCAGACCCCTCGGCTAAACCCTCATTGTAAACCAAAGCACATGAGCAGCATCTCGGCTCCATGTTTTCTAGGGTACCTACCTATATGAAAAAAATGCGAGCCAATGCTATAGGCGGCAGGAAAATTTAGGAGGGGGAGGTACATAAATCAACCAATATGATTGTTTGTTTTGCTTTCTGTGTAGTACTTATTACTTATAAAAATTATTGTACTAACTTTGAAATAACATTAGCATCAGGCAACATAAATAACGAGATATATATGTATGTATACTATAGAAAGTGACGGCTGAGCGAAGCAAAGCGGAACAAATTTTTGGTTTTTGGGGGTCCATTGGGGTACTAAAATTATTTTAAATTTTGGCGCCGAGCGATTAGCGAGGTGCTAGAAAATTTTGAATTTTTAGCCTCTGAAAACCCCCAAATTTTACTATCTGGCGACCATTTCGGGGAGGGGGGGCGGCCGCCCCCCCCCCCCCGCCCAACCACTATCCTTATTTTTTCTCCTGTCCGACCGTTTCGGGGGGGGGGGGGGCGGCCGCCCCACCCGCCCAACCACTATCCTTATTTTTTCTCCTGTCCGACCGTTTCGGGGGGGGGGGCGGCCCCCCCCCCCCCCTGGCTACGTCCCTGATAGGCAACTCACTTGGACCTACCTACCTTAGCTAACGCTTTTATGGGTTTTCACAAAAAAACATGGTTAAACAACTGCCCACTGGAATTTAAACCAATTTTTTACAAACGCTACATTGACGACTGACTACTTTTTACTTTTCAAAGAAAAATTGCATATAAATCTTTTTCTAGACTACTTGAACTCTCACCACAAATCAATTGAATTTGCATATGAATCCGAATTAAATAATTGCCTTCCCTTTCTGGATATTCTAATTACAAAATCTTCCACGGGATTTACAACGTCGGTTTACCGCAAGCCCACTTTCAGCGGTGTTTACACCTATTTCAGTAGTTTATTACCGGACTCTTTCAAATGTAGCCTTATATTGGGATTGCTTTTTCGCTCACATCGGTTATCCAGCAGCTTACCACTTTTTTGGGAGGAGGTTAAATTACTAAAATTCTTTCTGGCAAAAAATGTTTATACATATTTTTATATTCAAACCACTAATAAACTTTTTCATGGCAAAAGTTTTGGCTCCTACTCCAAAACCCTTAATTCATTATCTCTATTTAAAACGTTTTATCCGTCATCCTAATAACTTTTTTATTCTTGTCATTGTACAGTTCTATATTTATTCTTGTCATGTTTATAAATTTTTGTATTTTTAGATCTTACTGATGATGACAACTATAGTTTGTCGAAACGTTTAAATGAGTTCAATAAGGACATTATCCTTCATTTTCATCTACATTTTAAGATCATTATTTTCCCAAGGACAATCAATAGCAATGTATATTTATTTTGGTTTGAGCTTGAGCTTGTAAAAAATTAATATTACCAGTAAGTAACTTTAAAGATTTATTACACTTAAAATATTTCAAAATGATAGATATAATGCCAATAATGGTAGGTAATGTTATATGGTATTTTTACTGCCTTCTAACAAGTTAGAAGGCTATTTATTATTGTTATTTATACGTGACAGACAGGGGAAGGGAATATTAATATTATAATGCGTTTGTTCGCAATTGATGACTGCAAATTAGACATTTTAACTATACCCAATGAGAATTAGAAAGGTATAAAATAAATTTATTCTGTATTACGCAAAATATGCAATGCGCTGTTACTTGGTAGCTATAAAAACAGTCACACGCACTTCTCCATTGATTCAATGATTGGCCAATTCTTTGTTGCTAATTAGCATTCAATAAGTGGCGTAACATATTCTACGTGAACGTTTTTACCCGCAATGTAGTTTTTATTTTAGCAACATAAATATTATAGTGTTCGTATTGTATGTAAGCAATAAAAGTCATAAAGTTTCATGTTTTGCAATATTCGTTCAAACGTTTAAAAAAAGTTTTTGCATAAAAGCGTTTTATTTTTCGCTACGTTATTAAACAAATTAATACTTAAAAGCAGGTGAACTATTTTTCATAATATTAAAATTACAAAGCTATAGCTACTTGGTTCATTTATTATAATATTTATTCACATTAACCAGATACTGCAAATAATGGTGCGGTGATAATCAAATCACAATAGACACTTACGTTCACGGCCACCCCACCAGTGCCGATCGAGCTTGCATATTGCATTTTTTTAAGATATGGGTATCCCGATAAGATAAGAAGTACCTATTTGCAGTTGTTCATTTTAAAATAACGGATTTTAATAATATTTTTCAGTAAAAAACTTAAATAGCCAAAAACTAAAATTTAAATTTGGTATAATTCCGACCAGTAATAAATGAATAGAACATTTTTCTTAAATGAAAAGAAAATTCGGTTGGGTATAGTGCTTGATAATTTAACTTAATTGAATTTAACTTTAAATAAATTTTTTCTTAACATTTATTGTGATAAAAGCTTGACGGGAGCATCAACTGATGACGACGCACTCCCCTTGGGCTAGTCCTAATAACTTGTCTTGGTGTAGGCGTCGAAACAAGTTATTAACAATTGATAGCTTTATCTTAAAATATGGTTTTAGTTTTTTGGTTTTTTAAATTTAATTTGTAATTTTTACTAAACCTCTAAAAAACTAGTTTTAAACTATATAAAACTCTTTTTAATTAAAAATTATATAAAGCTATCTTTTAATTGTCTTTTTGTATTTGTTATTTTTTATTAATGTTTGTAAAACGTCTGGGACTATTTCCCTCTCTCCTAAAAATTTTTTTGGCAGTTTTGTGCCAATAATTTAGGAGGTCTAATTTTTTTACGTTTTAAATATATCAATATTCGAAATTTGCTGTTCTTTTCATCGTATATTTTTATAATAAACACCTTTTTGATTTGAAATAACTTGCATTGCAATTCATCTTTGTTTGTAGTAGTTTTTTTTAAAGCAAAATTAAAATTATTCCCAAAAAATGCTAATTATATTAGAGTAATTATTTGATATTCATTAAAAAGTAACTGTTTTCGTTGTTTATACAAGTGTTTGTTAGATCCGTTGTAATTTGTCGCTTCTTAACGGCTTATGAGTTATATTTGTTTTTTTCCCTCGCATTGCTAAAATTATATAGCATAAAAACAAAAAAAATTGCTTAGACACATTTATTGCACTAACTAGGCACCCTCTGGTCAAATTCCTTTCAGATTCACAAGTTTTGCCGCAGCCCACAAAATATCTGTTTAGGGCGATTTCTCTCCTTGTGTATTAGTCATAATCAATGAGAAAGCGTTCTATCTTATTTATGATATAATTGCGCAAGTCAGATTTAGTGCACAAAATCAGTAGCTAACTTATCAGTCCACATATTTTTTGTTTTCCCCTACACGTGGGTTGGAACCGCCTCTATTTTCTATTCTGCTTCTTAAGAAGGGTCCGTATAAAAACCCAATGGACAAATTCCCCATAGGCCAAAATCCCCATAAACGTTACAAAATCCCCATAAAGTGGTGTAAATTCCCCATAAATATAATGCGTTTGCAGTATTTCCTTAAAATTGTGACACTTGGAAAATAAAACAAAACTTTATCATGATAAAATTTAGCTTGATTTTAGGGCTTTGCTTAGGCTTAGAAAAAAATTAAAACATTTTTAATGCTTTTATGATTAAAACTTAGTTTTTTTTTAACACATTTTAGTTTGCAAACGCATTTCTGATTGTTATGGGGAATTTGCACTACTTTATGGGGAATTTGGCCATGGGGATTTTACACTACTTTTATGGGGATTTTGCACGTCACCTCTTAGGAATTTTTAGGTACGCATTTATTACTTATGCAAATCTTGTGTTTTTTTTTAATTATTCTTATTCTAATTAAAACATAATTAAGATTTTCAACCTGGCCATATGTTATATTGATATTTTTTTACTGCGGACTTGCAGTCAATTAGTTGCAGTTTTACTTGTCAGTGGCGTAATGGCAGATACTGGGCCTTCTTCTGAAAAGAATATAATCAAAGTTCTTACTCTTAATTGTTGGTAAATATGTTTTTTCTTGCTTATGGTGTGCTTGTGCTTTTGCAGAACCGACGATTTTTAGAATTTACCTAAAAACTTGCACAAAAAACGATAAACGATAATCACTAAATTGTCTAAAATATCATTATTTTATAGTATATTGTTATCATATGTTTTGAATTTTAATCACATTGTTTATAGGGGCATTCCTCAACCATATCCTATCGGTTCTAAAGATCGCGTGGAGAGAATTGATGCTATTGCCAAGGAACTTGCTACTGGGAAGTACGATTTGGTTGCTCTGCAGGAGGTATTTAATTTTATTTCGTGCCTGATCAAAATAATAGTGAACATTTTCCTATAAACTTAGTATACTGAATGAAATATAATTATTTACCGTAATAATTTTGTTGTTTTGGTACTTGTTATATTGTTGTTACGGATTGTTCACTTAAAGGTGAGATCTCATAAATAATCAGCGTTTTAGTAATTGGTTTTTATTGGTCAAACCTGCTTTAATGAATACATAGGTATTAAGGTATTTTAATTAAATCGAATTCGTTAATAATCTTAAGTTTAAAATTTGGTTGAATTTCTATTATTAATAGGTAATAAATTACAAGAACCATTTTTATTACGAGATGAATTTTTTTAGATGAAAAAAATTTTTTTTCGAAAAACGATTTTTAAAACAGTTTTTATGACACCCGTCCGTGACGATAACACCCTTTTCTGATTCAGAAAGACGTTTTTTTGCGGATGAGTGACCGGGACAGTCGTGGGAATTTTTCCCTTTCACCGTTTTTCGCATGAAGATTTGTATTATAAAGAATATTAAAACACAAGAGATTGTTTGGATATAAAATAAATTTTTAACATAAAATTTCTGTAAAAAAAGTGGTCATGCGACTATTCTCGCTTAAGTGGCCTGCTTTGCACTCAGATGTAGTTTTCTCGTGCAGAAATTTGTTTTGCAGGTAATATGGCTTGTTAGTGCAGTGAGTTTCCTTATAAAAGAATCGCAATATTAACTGCGAAAAATTAATGTGCTTGTGTGTTAAAATTCGCTGCGCGTGAAAACTAGAAAAAAATCTCGGATTTCGGTCATAGTTTTATTTTACAATTTATTATTATTATGCAAACCTGTGCACTGCCCCCCCCGGGGTTTAAACGGGGGGGGGCAATTCCAAAATGGGGGGGCACGGTGGGGGGAAATATTTTTGAAACGGGGGGCAATAAAACGGGGGGGGGGGCAAGCAGAGGGGAAAGAAAAAAAAAGAGAAAAAAAGGTGAAAAAGGGGGGGGGGGGGGGCATAGGTGGGCCGGGGGGAGGTGGGGGGGGTTATACCCCCCAAAATTTCGGATTTTGCTGACACCCCCCCCCTTAAATTTGGGGTAGTCGGGGACACCCCCCCTCCAAATTTGCCTCCCAAAGAAAAATTTTTAAGTGTTATAAAAGGACTAAAAAATTTTTCCGCGCTTCGCGCGGAGTGTTTATTACCTTATTTCCCCGTTAGTTACCTTTTATTACCTTTAAATTCCCCCGCTACGCGGGCAGTTTAAATTTCCCCTCTACGTGGGCAGTTTAAATTGGCAATTTATCTTAGTTTTTCAATTGCAAATCGATTATCCCATTCAGTAGTTAAGGCATACATGTTTAATAAAACTACTAGAAACACTATTATCCTTTTTTTAACGTTTTAAACACATGTTATAATGTATAGTATAGCTATAAAAAACCTTAAATTTTGTAATTAGTATCATTTGGAATTAAAATTTCTAGTGTATTTTAGCGCCTCAAATTATAAATTTTCTCCTCCGGGGGGCATTGTTCCCCCCCGAACCCCCCTGACTGAATTTTTAAGATCACAGAAAATTATGTAGAAATTAGGTAAAAAAACAAAAGTAAAATGTATGTTCACGCGATCACCAGGAGACGATTTTTAAGCCGTTTTTAGTATATATTTTAAAAAATTTTCGCCTCCGGCGGCTGGGGGACACCCCCCAGATCCCCCGGCCGACGCGTCGCGTCGGCTGGCGCCGCTACGCGGCGCAGGCGGCGGGGCGTCGCGCCGCGTTGACACTTTTTCTTCCCCCCCCCACCGACCGACGCCCCTGAAATGAAATCCTGACTGCGCCATTGCACATTATTATTAAAAGAATTAAAAACATAAAATTTATAAGTTGCAATAAGGTCTTATTTTAATCTTACACAGTTTTAAAGCATTTATAAGCTTGTTTTACGTTTTTTTACGCGTTTTAAGCTCATTTTAAGGCAGCGCGGAAATATTGGGTACACCCCCCCTCAAAATTTGGGTCTGGCTGGACACCCCCCCCCTAAAATTTACCCCCCCCCCCCTATACCCCCCCCCCCCAAAATCCGAGAGGCTGCCCACCTATTGGGGGGGAAGAGAAAAAAAGGACAAAAAAAGCGAAAATAAGGTAAAAATAGGTCTGAAATGGCGGGGAGGGCAAATCCTCCAATAAAACGGGGGGAGGCATTTCCAGACCGTGCACAGGTCTGTTTATGGTATGGCCCACCTTGTTAAAACGTATTAAAGTATTGTAGTTATGGAGTGAAGCAGATTACGAAATCATCAGAAAAACAGTGAAAGAAGTCCTTCCATATTCCCATTATTTTCACAGGTAATTTTTATTTTATTAACTAATAAATTTTAAATTATTCTGCAATACATGGTGCGAACAAATTAAATTTTTCACCTTTTGGTGTTATTTTAAAATTTTTCACTCTCTGTGTTTTTATTTTGAAATAATCAATAAAACAAAATTTTTGCTTTTTATTGAAATTTTAAAGTAATAATTCGAAAAAAAAAACCCTTAGAAAAATGAAGGTGCAGAGCTTTTGACGAAAATTCTCAATACTAACAGAAATCGTTACTAACTCGTTGCTAAGGGTTTCTAAAATCTACGTGATGATGGCCATGATGGCCCGTTCGCCAAAATAAGTATGAACACAGAGTTCGCAATTGATTAAAATAAGAGCGCACAACATTTTATTTTTTGTTTTAATACACGAGAGATACATAGGCACAGGGGATAGGGCAAGCGGAGGCCATACATAGGCACAGGGGGCAGGGCAAGCGGAGGCTAATTCCTCTCCCAAATTCTGTAAATGGGGATTTAAACCCCCATTTAAGAGTGGGAGGGATAAAAAATTAATCCCCTTCCTATCCCCCATTTTTTTAAAAAAAGCCTTCAAAATGACTTCTAAAATCCTAATTTTTTAATACTTTTTTTTAATTTTTCAAAATTAAGGAGGTTGATGTAGTTTTCTGAGCTAAAATCTTTGTTTGGGATTTTTGGGACTTTCTTATGACATTTTAAAAAAATTGTAAATTATGTGTATCAACTTTATTTTTAATTTTAAGCAAACGCCGCCCGTCCGTAGTTAGCAGTCCGTTTCGTTTTGTGGCTAATATAATTCGTTATTTTATTTTTTAAAACGAAAAACAAATTCCAAAGCAAGCACCGAAAATAAAACATTATTTAAACCCAGTTGAAAAACATAGATTAAAGAAGACTTTTTTTATTAATTAAATATTTTGTTTCCAGTGGTTTTATCGGCAGTGGTGTTAGTGCGTTTAGCAGATGGCCTATAGTCGATTCCGTAATGCATCGATACTCTCTCAACGGTTATGCTCATCATGTTCACAGAGGTATGTAGGTTTTTTTTAGCTTTAAAAAGTATTTTTTACATAAAGAATAATTTTAGTTGGGAACAAATTTTTGGAGGTTAGAAGCATAGTTGGGCAGCGAATTGGGGGTAATAGGTTCCCCCTAAAAAATATCGGTTTTTTTGGAGTGCATTTTACCCATATCGTTTTTCAATTTTGAAGGAAAAATAGGTAAAAACGCTAATTTTAGATCAAAAATACCTTTTTATTGCATTTTTGAGCTTTTTATTGCTTAAAACATTCATTTTGACCTCAAAACTTAAGTTTGGAGGCAGTTAGAAGTCATTTTAAAGACATTTTTTTTCTTTGTTTTTCCAAAATTGGGGGGGTTAACCTTTTCTCCCCCCCCCACTTCTGAGTGGGGGGGGTTTAAACCCCCCTTCTCAGAATTTAGGGGGGTAACCCCCAACCCCCCCGTGCCCATGTATGGTTGAGACTCTTCGTCCAACATCAATAACGATGTTGACAACTTTTACCGCTAAAGTGTTTACTGCATGCAGTGTTTCCCTATTCCGAAGTCTTCACATAAAAGATTTTTTAAGTCGCCTCATATTGATCTTACTATTTAATGTCGTACATGAGCAGTATAGGTGTTCCTGCAGGGCCAGCGGTACAAACTCCACACTCAATAGAGCTGGTTGCTGGTTTGCTGGATGGAAAACTGTCGTGCGTTGTCGACGTACAACAATCATTTTCTAGCCATGCCAAGCTGGACTCATTTCTATTCGAGAAAAGATCCAGCAACTAGGTGGTACCCGGAGGCCCGTTGGGTACTGCACGAAGGTCAGCACGGTCCTGGTGGCTCATTGGCATAAAAATTTTAGTCGCTTTCGGTGGGCCGAATTTTATACCCCTCTAAATTTTTTTCACCTATGGTACATTATAACAAAATTGACCTTAGACTGCAAAGTTTACACATAATATATTTTAAAATAAAAGATTAAATACCTACCCACTTTTAAAAAAATATTTTAAAATCTTATATCCTCAAACGCGAGACGAAGGGATTTTTCAACGTATGCCATTATAATATCACATCACAACTGCTATAAAATCAATTTTGAAGATACAAAATTTTACTTATGAGTACTAAATGAAAATAGTTGTTTTTTTCCCAGTTTTTTACATAATAATTATATAAAAAAAGCACATATAATGATACAAAAATATTAATGTATTATTTAGGTGATTGGTTTGGAGGAAAAGTAGTAGGAATGGTTAGAATTCAATATAATGATATTCTTATTAACTTTTATAGTACGCATGTAAGATTTTTTATTGTTAAAGTTTTATTGGTTTTTTTACTAAACTCGAATGCCACAAGAAGTGTCATTTAAAAAAATTTAAATTTTTTTCAAAAATAATCTAGAATATTATAAAATACTCTGATAATACTTTTTAATCACAAATTTTAATTAATTTCAAAACAATTTTTGATTTTTAAAAATGTCTAAGAAGTTTATTTTAATTATATTTGAAATGGCTAAAACGTTACTTAATATAAACAAAAAACAGTTTTTAAAATGTAAATTAAGCTTTGTTTGTTGGATTAAATTTAAAATTATACTAATTAATCTAAACCTTGCTTATTTTACAGAAATGGCCTTAATTTAATTTTGATTAGTAATATATTTTTAAAATTTGCTTGAAATAAAAAATAAAATGAAAATGATTACAAAAACAAAACGTTAATCTACTTGTTTTTTTTGAGAAACTAAAACAAAAAAATAAATTGTCATTATTTTAAATTAATATCTGTTAACAAATTTTGCAGAAAATTTTGCTAGATTTGACGCTTCCTAAGATTCTTTAGGCTTTCAAATTTTTGATGCAGGGACACGCTTTACAAAATACCCGAATAAAAGTTTTACGATAAGTTTGAGGTTAATCGCCTCAAAAAATGCAAAGCTTTTCCCACTCTGCTAAACTTTATAAAAATGCTATATTTTTAAGCACTTTTAAATTAGATTGGTAGGAACCATAATTTGCTTGTGATGATAATTTTTTTGGTCAACCACCCTTAAAGAATCCTAAAGTACAATTTTGGTATTTATTCTAGGTGAATAGATTTTTTAGAAACTCCAAAAAAGAGTCCACTGGGTGAGTATCTCGCTACCTCGGCAATTTATAGTGGTGGTCAGTAGATTCCAATTTTCCAAAACATTTTACTTTACCGTTATTTATTTAAGCATACAGCCTGCAAAAATGTTGTTCATTACTACTTATTAGTTTTTTGAAAAAAATTAGAACTAAAATTATATTCGAGATTATTATTAAAAAATAATTAAAAATAAAAAAAAGCTGTTATTAAGTGACAAACATTATTGTATATATAGATTCACGCAGAATATGATCGCACCAATGACTTGTATTTACCACATCGTGTAGTTCAATCGTACGAGCTTAGTCAATTTGTTAAAATGACGATGGGAGGTGCAGATGTGGCATTTATTGTTGGAGATTTGAACTTAGAGCCCCACGTAAGACTTTTTCTAATTTTTTTTATTTAAAGCGGAAAAAATTTTACTATGTGTGAATATTAATGGTTTTAAAAAAAACCCCAAAGTATATATCAAACCCAAAAATTACCAATACTCTCAAATACTAGAAAAACTACAAAAAACAATAAAACAAACGAAATAGTACAAAAAAGATAAAAACAATAAAATAAAAAAAAATAAAAGAAAAGAAAAGCAACAACCTCCAGTCGCCTACAATCAAAAGCCCAACCAAAACACACAAAAGAACCAACACAACCACCAACCGAAAATCTATCGAAACGACAAACGGCAAAACAAGACCAAACGGCGCTCGTCGACAAGCATCGAAGCGAAAAGCCCAACGAAAACCGGAATAGAAAAAAACGAGCCCGAAAGCTAAGGCAGAAAACCAATAGAGACAGAAGCAGCACGAGAAGCTATAACTATCCGACGAATAGCGAAAGCAAATCGCGAGCAAGAATAAAGCGATATAGCGCGGAAATATAGATAAAGCAAAGAAAGCAGAAAGAGTATAGAAAAAGACTCTCCGCAAAAGACCATAAAGAATAGAAACCGACTCGAGAGCCTCGCAATAGACTCCCCAACAGCATCAAAAAACCCAAGAAAGGACGAGCTCGATATAGAAAAAGCAGAAGAAGAGCTCCTATCCAAGAAGCAAAACCCTAAAAACAAAACCAAAAAAAAAAAAATATAAAAAAGAAAAAAAAAAAAAAAAAAAAAAAAAAAAAAAAAAGAAAAAAAACCAAAAAAAAAAAAAAAAAAAAAAAAAAAAAAAAAAAAAAAAAAAAACATGATTTCAATGATTTTTTTTTAAAATAGACTCTACACTGTTGTAAACTTTTGTATTTTAACATAATATTATAAGAGTTTTCTATATATTTAGGACTTAGGAAAACGATTGATTATGGCAAATTCATGCCTTCGTGATGCCTGGATAGAACGCCCTATCAAGGTAATTTTTTGCACAAAAAATTTCTGCAGGTAACAACTAGTAGTGATTTGGTAGGAAGTTGTGTGGGCAACTTTGCTTGAAAAATTTTAGTTCAAAATTTTTTGAACAACCGAATATTCTCTGAATTCATTTTTCTTATTATGTTATCGAAAGTCATTTTTATGAAAAATTCGCGGTGCAAATAATAGTGTGCATAGCCTGGAAATTCAGGAGGTGGTAATTGGTTACCTAATGTAAAAAATAAAATTCAGTTACCTGATGAATGATTATTTGAAAATTAGTGAATGACCTCCCTCCATGCTTTTAGGTGGGTCAAACCAGAAAACCATTTGCAATCAATTGGTCTAGGAGTGGTTAAAAAATAGTTTTAAATCATTAGGTATAGTTTTAATAAAACTAATATTAAATTTATATGGTTATTTAGGTGTAAAAACTGTGCAAAAATAAGCTTTTTGTTAAGAAAAATACAATGACAAAAAATCTAAAAATAATAGCTAGAAATTGCTACAATTATACAATTAGAGAAATCCATTTAAAAACCTCCGGACGGAGGTAGGGCACAAAAATTTTTAAGGGCAGAAGTAGGCTGCCCCACCCTCTTTTTCCACCGTTCCGATGTTCTCATATAATGTTTGTTTTGAAAAGCAATGCGGATTTCGGATTTTTGCTATAGGTGAACACTAAAAGTAACTTGAATTTGTTATAATTATATATTGAACGGATCAAAAATCTATATAAACATTGTCAAAGAGTTGTGTTTTTTAGATTTTCTCTATTCTATTGGTCTATTGGGTTGGGTCAAAAGTGATATTCCTTAATTAGCTACATTTTTTGGTCGACTTTATTCATATTCATACTAACGATGTAAAAACTACAAAATTCAGCGCATGGTTGTGAAATCAAAATCCGTTGATCCGGATGTCACTGGATGCGAATTTTAAAACCTTTCAAGTCATTTAATATCTAATAACAAAAAGTATAATATGTTTTTCCATGCAATAATAATTCTTCTCTGTGTTTTAACACAATAATATTTTTACTTAATCCTAATTTTAGCTGCACGATAACAACGGCGGTGGAACCTGTGATGTTCCTTCAAACGCGTATTTTAAAGAAAGCACAAGGGAGATGTGGCCCGACGGAAAACGAATAGACTACATTCTTTACCATCACGCAACAGGTAATGTTATTATATAATCCTAAACATAACCACTAATAGAACAATTAAGAACTGTATTATTATTTGCAGATTTTAGACTTTTTGGTGAAAAAATTAATATCCTGATTCAAACGTTGTTTAATAACATCAAGAATGTAAGCCAACGTTATGGTCGTACTGTAAAT
Source organism: Microlaimidae sp. YZB2_3 (assembly GCA_030248175.1). Classification (NCBI taxonomy): domain Eukaryota; kingdom Metazoa; phylum Nematoda; class Chromadorea; order Desmodorida; family Microlaimidae; species Microlaimidae sp. YZB2_3. The sequence continues at coordinate 47,372 of JASAMX010033318.1, forward strand.
TTTTGTTTCAAAATGCAAGAACTAAGCAGTCGCTCGTGATTGTTTTCTTTTCTAAGCAATTTTTGCACACGCTACTGCTATTACTCAGGCAACGATATTTTGTACAACCACAGCTTGCTTTTTCGCGCAGCTAGTTTATCATGATGCGTGAGTTTCATTGTAAAATTTTGTTAAAAATTTAGTGTAAGGTTAGACATTCTCTTGAGTAATGTATTACTATTTTAATATATAATTAGTAATTATACTTAACCCAAACAATGTGTGGCTGTATAACAAAAATTTTCAATCGACATTTTTTAAGAAAATTATTATATATTTGCAACTTTTGCTAAAGACAACTTTGTCCATAATTTAGTTTTCAACAAAGCTAAAAGGCTTTTGTTTCGCCTGCGTTTTCAAAATAGAATAATATGGTTATAATATAAACAATTAACACATTTAACTTATCTTTTTTTTTTCTTGTGAGTTAGAAAGAAAATTATTTATTGTAAAATCTATTATTAATTTAACATAATAGATTATTCCTTGATTTTTGTTAGAAAGTATATTTTTTTTAAATTTTGATATACTCAAAAATAAAAATTAGAAAATTATACTATATTTTAAAAGGTATTGAAGTCGTTGTTATGGATTGTTTATTAACAATGGGCAAAATTCCTGGAAAAGAAATAAGTTATTCAGATCACGAAGCTGTTTTTGGTCAATTCTCAGTGAAAAAAATGCAAACAGAAGGTGAAATGATGGTTTTATTTTTTTATTTAGCAATTTGTTAAATTTAAATTTTGGTTATGGGCACGTTTCACTAAAAATTTAATAAACATAAGCACATACTAACATTCATGAGTGCGGAAAATACCAGTTGTTTTGTAAATTCAAACATTTTAATGACAATGTAACAAATTGAAATTTTGGTTTTAGGCTTAAATTTTTCTCGTCTTAGCAGTATGGTAGCCCTTTCTGAACCTAAAAAACTTAATCCACTTTTGGAAGAAGCTTTAACTCATATCGATAGTGGTCTATCCAGAATAACAACAGACCGAAGAACATTTCTCGGTGCCTGTATTGCGCTTGTGACCGTTCTGTTTTTTACTGTTAATGTTGAACTTTCATTCCCTCGACTTGTTACTGTGGTAAAAAATTTATATCAGCATTAGTAATTAAAAAAAGGCATCCTAAATAAATCATTACATCTAATTAGCCTTAAGGTAACTAACTAAAATTTGGCCAGCTTAATTTTGGTCACTAGTTCTTATTTTTACCGTGCGCAAAATTATGCATTAAACTGCATATGACTAGATATATCGGCAGGTCATCTATTGTGATTTTGATCAAAAAGTTTATTTTATTCTGGACTAAAAATAAAGTGAACAAAACGCAACACACATTACCACAAACAGTCATTTATGCCAAATGACTACATTCACTCTACTACATTTATATTTTTACTTACATACAATTCAGCACAGACTCGTATTTGTGACACCTATGGTGCCAGGCTGTGGCACCAAAACTGGATTTTTTGTGTGCGGACATTGCAATAGACCGTCAACAGTGGAAATCTATTTGCAGTGCTGTCATCTGACCACACCCTAAGTCTTGAAGAAGACGTTGGGCAGTCAAGTCAGCACAGAGGTTAAAAATTGGGCGTATTATTATAGTTTTACGTTAAGCATGTATTGTTGGTCGGCTGTTTGTTAAAAACAGTTTTTACAACATCTAAATTTACAGCAAATGATAATGGTATTAAGTGTTGCCCAATCTTCTAAAATCATCTGGATTTTGATGTATAAGTTTATAACGAGTAGCACATAAAATGGTTTATAAAAAAGTTGTTTTAGCTGAATAAAATGAACCGTAAGATTTATTTTATGTTTAAGTTTCACTAGTTTTTGAGGAGTCATGTTGATAGAACAAATAATTTTCGAGTAAATCCTGAGTTAATAAAGCAATGATTGTAAAACTGTTTTTGCTTTTATCGATTTTCATTGGTTTTTACCCATTTACGTTAAAATCTTGATAAAGGAGTACGAGGAGGCTTCGAAACGTCGATAAAAATAAAAGCAGAAGCAGTTTTAACACCATTGCCTTATTAAATTAGGACTTACTTAAGAATTTATTTGTTTTGTAGTTGTAGTAGTTTATTTTAAAAGTAAGTAAATTTATTTAAGAAAAATAATATGTATTTCAAAATTTACTAAAATTCACTAAATTCTTAAATTTGCATAAATTTAAAATAATTATAGTTAAATTGTAGTTAACGCGGCATCTGCTATTCATTTTTTTATGCTTACTCGCGCCATCAATATATTTTGTTTTTTTGTTTTTTTTTTAATTTTAGATTTTGCCTACCCGTTTTTTGCTTACGTTGATTGTTGGTTTTCTGCTTTGGTATGGCTTAATTGGATTAACACTGGAGGAAAAAGCCTTAAAAGCTGCTAAAGAAGGCATAAACACTCTTCTTAATGTGGCTTCAATATCGAATACTTAGGTACAATTAATAGTGACTTTTCGGTGGACATTGAAAGATGTGATAATAATTGTAGTAAAAATATTTGTATGTGATTTGTTGGGTTGTTTTGGAATTTTATTCAAAAATATTAATACCTGAGGCGTAGCGTATTTCATAAAAACGTTAGTAAATTTTCATTTTACAAATCTCCGCCTACGTTTTGTAAATCATGATAGAGGATATACAAAACGGGAATACCTATCTATCAGCGAAGACAGGACGTGGATGGGACCAATCAGCGCAAACCACTGAGTAAAGATACTCCCCTGGATTGCAGGTCGAAAAACCTTTCTTTTTTATTTTACACAAAATATTATTTTATAAAAAATAGGCGGAAATTTGGTAAAATGAAAATCCACAAATGTTTTTATAAAGCAGGCCTCTGGTGTTAAAGGTGGACAGTTTGATGTTAAAAGTAAAAAATTTCTAAATTTCCGATCCCATATTAAATTTAATGTTTGCGGGATTCTCCCATAAAAGAAAAAAAGAAAAGAAATTTAGGCGTTATTATAATAAACGTCATTTTTGTAGATACCCCCTAAAATATCGCAAAAGCGAAAACTTAAAAAAATCTAAAAGTCGCCTGAAAAAGTTTCAAAGTTTTGACATACTCAAAAATTTGGAGTTACCTACTTACCTAGGACATCTCCTAAATTTTATGGGAAACTAAAAAAACGCTTAAAATACGATTTTGTAAGGATTTTTTCTTTAAATGTTTTTATCACGTGTTGGCTATAAATTTAGAAGACTGTTCGCCTGTGGTGTCAATATACTTTGGTTTTAAAATCTATTGTACATACATAGTTTTAATTTTAATGTGTTATATTATATATATATATATATATATATATATATATATATATATATATATATATATATATATATATATATATTATATATTAATATTTATTAGTGTTGAAAAAGTTATTTTTACTTTTACTCGGCTTTTTTAATTGCAATTATTTTTACTCTTACTCGATTTTTGAAATTTCAATTACTTTTATTTTTACTCTTATTCGCATTTTTTACTGCAAGAACTTAAATTGTTTTTAGTAAAATTTAAGTAATTTCAACGAGTAAATTCCTTATGGATTTGTTGTAAAATTAGTGGCGAAAAAAAGTTTTTTAAGCCGCTAACAGGCTAAACATCATTTATTTAGACCAAGAACTTATTAAAATAAAAATTCATACATAAAAGTAGCAAAACACTTTGAAACGGAGCTCTGGAACTTCAAAAACCGGTATTTTGTGTCGTTTCAAAATAACTTTTATTAGTACACCGGGCAAATATAATGTTTTTTGAACAGATATTAATTTGGAAGAATGATACTTTATTTTGTTCTCTTTTTCTTAAAAATACAAGTAAATTATCATTTTGTTTTTATTATAATTTTTATTTTTTATTTCAAACAATTATAAGCATAATAGCTTTGAGGTAAAACGATACAGTTGCAAAAATTTCGCCGATTTTCCCCAAAACACGTATTCGGGGGTTTTGGGGGTCCTGATTACGAATCCAACCTCCGTTTTTTTTTTATTTGACTCCCCGGGGGTGCTAGGGGGATTGCAACCCCCCCTTGAGGGCATTCTGACTATATACCGCTTTTACCTCAAAACACGTTCTCGGGGTTGAATACAGTATTAAATAATGAATATTCTTTTTAATTAAAAAGTTAATATTGCCCGGGGGGACTCGATCTTACAGCTTCCGAAATCCGAGTCCGACGCTCAAACCATTCAGCTACTGGCCATTTGTGTTTCTTTGGTAAAAGCAACAATACATAACAAAGAATGTATCACAGTGTATTAAATTTTTTCCTATTCAAATTTAATCTCCCGGGGGGTCAAATTTGACCGGTCTTTCTTAAGGCATAAAAAACCCGCCAAAACAAGCTAAAAACGACACTTGTATTAAAGAGAGAGGAAATAAATGTGAAAACATACAAATATATAAAAATAAGTCAACAGTTGACTAAAACTCACAATTTTATGAAAGAACAACCAGGAATAAAGGTCATTTGATTAAAGTTTAAAAATTATTTACCAGAAAAAATGTCTAAGTTTAGTTATTTTAAAATCAATCTTATTTATTTGCATTCCATATTAAACTTTTATACAAACAAATATTTTAAGAATCGGAGTCAGACAAAAATATAGAAATTAAGATTTTAAAATAGATGTAAACACAATAAACTTAAAAGGAAAGAAACAAAAATAACGCTCGATTGGAAGGGTCTAATTCTCAGCAATCAAGTGTGCGGCGATCAAATGCTGGTGGTAAAATGCTCAGCGATCAAAGGCTGGCGATCATATTTTTGGACACCGAATCGCCCCTATCCCACCAGAGGGGCAACAACTTTTTCAATGCAAACAAAAATTCTTTTGCAGCACCTTTTGTTGTTACACACACAAAACTAAGTGTCTGGGGTTTTTAATGGTAGTTGATTTCGAATATGAACTTTTTTTGATTAGACCCCCAAAACACCTCAAATGGGGATGCAGCCCCATTTGTAGAAGATTTTGCCTTTTTACTGTTCTTTAATGTTTTCAACCTAAAAAAACCAAGTTTTTTCAGTTTTTTGCAAGTTTCTTTTTTAATTTTATTTTATTTGAATGGTTAGTAAAAAGGGGGGCTGGGGCCCCCGATTGGGAAAGGTGGGCTGGCAGCGGGGATTGTTCTACCTTGTTGAAGAGAGTTTCTATACTCAGGGTGTTGAAAGCTTTCGATAAGTCCAGGGATGCCTGCAGCCAGCATTTTTTACTCAGATAATGTCGTTAAATGGCTAGGAGAAAAGCGTGACGGAAGTCCCTGCATCATCATTGCTGTCAAGTCTGTCGCAATTCTTCCGCTCCTAATGAAGATCATGGATCAGAAGGTTAAATTGGAACATTTTCTAGCAGCCAAAGGAACAGCAAAGAATGGACTTAACGTAAGCAAGAATCTGTGCCACAACAGCAAACAAAAGAAGAAGGAGGTGGTGGCATCCTTGCCTGGTTTTAACAGGGAGATGATAATTGAGCTTTTCCAGATTGAAGGTATAGAGCAGGTTTTGAGAGAGAGGTTGAAGAAATCAGTTAAGTATTGCAAGCCTTTGGGACCAAAGTTTTTGAGATATAATATAGTCAGGTCATCTGGCCCAAAAACTTTGGAGTTGTGTGCTTCTTTGATGGCGGTTGCCACTTCAGAAGAGGTAAATTTCAATGGATTTGTTGTTTTCTTGTTTTTGATGTGACGAATAAGCTTTCTGTTTTCTTTCAGTGTAAGATGTGGTTGTCCAGTGGTGTATTGTCTGTTAAAGTTGTGTGCGGGTTGTTTTGGACTGCTGATCTGTTTCCCATTGAACACTATTGCTGAATTTTGTGGAGTTAGAGGTTTGTTGTCTAGTGTTTTGATGGTCTTCCAGAGCTTCAAAGGGTTTAATTTGGTGTTAAAAATCTCTAGGAAGGATTGCCATTTTTTGATAGTATGGCTTCTGATTTCATTGTGGATAATGTTGTTAAGCTCTTTTATTTTTGGTGAATGGGGTTTGGATGTGCAGAGAGCATCACTCTCTTTGATGAGTCAAATAGCAACTGGAGATAAATTGGGTAAGTTTTCTTTATGTTGGCCAACAGGAATGTGGTGAGCGGAAGCTTTGGTTAGGATGCGCCTGAAAGTTTTCTCATCTTGTTTCACGTCTGTTGGAGCCAGGAGGTTTGTTAGGTTATTGTCTATTTTCGTTTTGTAATTTTCCCATTTGGCTTTATTTAGATTGGTGAAAGTTTTCATTGTGGTAAGTGCTATTGTTGTGCTGGTGTGAAGGCTGATGATAATTGGGAGGTGGTAAGAGCTGAGTGTAGTAACTGTTGTCCAGTCGGTGTTTGTGCTCAGTTTTTAATTAAATTTTTTGATTTTAAAAAAGCTGATAAAAAAATTTTATTTAAATCATCAGAGCTACAGTTTCATGTTGTCTTTCTTTAAAATACCTAAATCAGAAAGTAATCTTTTCTAATTCTATGTCGAATACCTTTTAATGATTTATTTAATGTGATATTTTTTCATTTCCTGTCGTTTTCGTAATATTTTTATTCACCGCTTTTATTTTTTTGCGTAACAACTAGAGGGGTCAAATTTGACCCCCTGGGGGGGTTGGGGTTAAATTTGACCCCGGGGAGTTAATTTTAAGAATTTTAAGCCCCCCCGGGTCAAATTCGACTCCTCGGGTGGTTAATTTTGACCTCCGGGGGGTTAAATTTGACCCCCTGGGGGTTAAATTGTACCCCCCGGGTTAAATTTGCTCCCCGGGGGTTAAATTTAACCCCCCGGGGGAGGGTTAAATTTCTGTCAAAGCGATGCACGGATAGGGTAGAAATTTAATACACAGTGACACATTTTTTGTTATGTATTCTTGGTAAAAGCTAGTTTTAAACAAACGTTTCGAAATGTCGGCGTCAAATCAAAAAAATTTAAATGAAAGTTTAGTCATTAGATAGGAATTAGTTTGTTCCCAACTTTTAACACAGCAGTTGTACCATAATTCCGAGCCAGTTTTCAAGTTTTTAACGAAATCTCTACTATCACGTTTTTTATTTATTTCAAAAATTTTAGCAATAAAACGAAATTAAAAAATTTCAATAGTAGGGATTTCGCTGAAAATTTTTGTGGACATGCACATTTGGTGTATCTAACCTGAGTTAAATTTTTATCATGTAGTATTAACTCTGGTTCTGTTAAATTAAAAAAAAACTGTTTTAAAATGCCTTTTTTGAACGAAGCTTATTTTGGCTTGGAATGGTCCACCCAAAATGTTAAGGATGCTGAACTGACCGAAAACAAATACCCTTTCTCCCAATATATAGTTTGCTTCTGTTCGTCACGTATGGCACGAGTTATACACAAAAACCGACAGGGTATTTTAACTGTATCGTTCCACCTTGAACAAAAAATAAATTGTAATCATTTTTATAAAAAAAAAAGAATTTTAATTAAAGATAAACCCAACGTGGCTGCTACATTTGTTCGTTGGATTAAAAAATACCCCCATTAAGTAACCAGTAACCACTCAAATGACGAAAATCTTACTTTATCAGCCAATTAGATTCGATTTATTATGTATGGAGTATTTGTTTATATCTTCGTTTTGATACTACGTTGGTGTCCTTGCGTAATTGGTCAAGACGTAGTCACATTGATAGAGGTGAAGAGGTCGAACCGTCATGAAACCAAATTTTTATTTTTATGTTAATAAATTTGCTATGGTTTTTTTATAATTTTTAAGTCCCATTCGCATAGATTAAACACAAAAACATCATTTGTTTTCTGTTTTTTGTCAATTTGTCGATTTTTGTCATTTGGATATTCTAAAATATTATAAAACTGTTCTAAAATATAATAACTGCAATAATTCACCTATAATTTTTATGTAAGTAAAAAATTCATTTTTGCTATATACTGCAATTGGTTAACTACTAAACGCTTTGCAGTGAAAACTATTAGGAGAAACCTTAACCTTTGATTTATAAATTATAATTTGCACTTACGCATTGAATTTCATAAAAACTGCTGATGCTGTGTGAACGAAAAAATTTCTCTGCAGTAAAGTCATGTGGGCGTGTCTAAATTAGTCTCGTGAGCAAACTGTAGCAGCTACGTTTGGTTTGTTTTTAGTACAAATTATAATAAAAATTGAACAAACAGTAATTTTCAATTTAAAAACTATTTTTATTTTTAGTAATGTTTGAGCCTTTTCAAATAATTAGAAATCAACTTGTATGGAGAATCACGACGGTTAATACAAAGTACACAAAGGTCTCGAGAAGAATTGAAAATAATTTGTATAAGACCGGGCAAAATGAGGGAAAAATTATGCACAACCAGCGCGTTTTTTTTGAAAATTTGTTTTGTTTATGTTATTCTATTGTATTATGATCGAGTTTTTTCTTCGCTAACTAACCTGATATACAATTTTTTTAAAAATCTTTTCGAAACCTTTGTATACATCGAATTAATCGTCGTGAATTTTCAAAGATGGACATTTTTTAAAGTCATAAATTCTTTATTTATGCATCAAAATTAAGTAAAATTTGTGATTTTAAAGTATTATCAAGAATTCAGCGTCCTTTATTGGACATTCTAAGTTATTTCGAAATAAAATTTTAAGAGGTTTGCAAAAAATATTTTGTTTTTTGAATCGATGCTTCCTGGTGATATTCGAGTTCATTTATAAAGTGCAATGATTTTGAGATCATTGAAAAAAAAAAATTGCGATTTTGAATGTCTATAAGAATACCAGAATTTAGGTCTTGGGGGGTTCATGCATTGTAATTGACAACAGGCAATGTTATGATTTAATTGAAAAAAAAAAACTGCAACAATGTATTGTGTGGACTTAATTATGATCTTTGCTAGAATAAATGATTATGATGATAAAATTTTTTCTCATTATTGATTTTTGCTTTGCATTCATTGACTGAAAGGTATTTTCATATTGGCTTTCTTAATTTGGAATTTATGACTTTGACACCTTAACACTAAACAAGGTGACGAGTTGGGGTATCTTTGCAATAAAAACATTTTTAGGATAACCAGCAAACTATTTAAGGAAATTTTAAACAAATTCACTTTTTTTTATTTCTGGTGATTAATCATTGGATTTCAGCCTTACTTAAAAATAAAAAAATAAAAACAAAAATATTGAAAAGTACTGAAGTTATATGTGGGGGACCCCAGCGATCAGTCAACGAAGTTTTGACTTTTATAAACTATTTTTCAACGGAAAGCCCTTATGTCACATGCAAAGTTACTGCATACGACGATTTAAAAAAAATCAAATTACCGTATTGCATAAGGGTAAATTTTGCTCTGGTAATGCTGCGCTTAAAAACAATATTTTTCAGTTAAATTACAGCGCAGCACAACCGATATTCACTGTTCACAACCTAATATAAACTCACATTCGGAATTGAGTGGATTTACAAACTTGTTAAGTTGTCATATAAAGTTAGCCGTATCATAAGTGATGTTTAGTTTGTCTTTACAATAATCGCAAATAATTTAATTTTGTTAGCTAAAATAAATAATATGTTAATTTTTTTTTGCAAAACTTTAGAATGATTTACCGCAACCAAAATAATTAGTAGAAGGATATAACGCAGCCAGATGCCAAGTTTAACATTGAGCTGCGCTCGCTTTTCCTATCCACTTTAACCAGTCAAATACTTACGTATGCGCTTATATCAATCAGCGTATGTATAAGCATGTTCATGCATGCAAGTTTGTAAGTGTACATCCACATATATTTGTATACGTGTAAGCATATTTGTGTGTTTGATTTGTAAGGTCTATTTACTTATAATAAATCACGGTAACTGACTTAAAGTGGGTCAGCCTTAATTTTCGCCACCAGTTGTTTTTTTTGCCACGCGCGAAGTTATGCAATAAACTGCGTATGGCGAAATAGATAGATCGTCATGTCATATACTCAACCATACAAAATTTATTTCATAACTTTTCGTAGGGTGTAATAACAGCCATTATTAAAAGATGACTGAATTTATGTCAATAACCTACTCGAAAAGGTGAAAAATAAACTCACAAGTCACAACGTCAATTGTCACAACTGTACATTCTCATTCTCACAACTTTTGTCCAATCTAGCAACTGAATGGTATAATCTCTCTCACATCCAAGTGGTGTAATCCCAAAACTTAATTAAGCGTTTGCAATAATTAACCCTTTGGGATTCATTTCGCTGCAAATTTGTAAAAGGAATTCCGTGTCACCGCAGCTGAGTGTATAAGAGGCGGGGTGGACGAGCTGGACGTTGAAGATTAACACACTGCAGCACTGACGTGGAATCCTTCTTGCGTATTTGAAGCGCTTTTTGGACGAAAAAATTCCAAAACGTTAAGTTTTTTTCAGGTTTTGTTTAGACTTAGGAAGAAGGCTTTGGTCCGTGGAGCTTAAAATTAGTAATTTTATTATTTGTACAGTAAAATATATAATTTGAAACTGTTTTATAGTAATACAATGTTGAATTTGATTTGCAAACACATTTTTTAAAAAAAAAGAGAGTTTGCATTTCGCCGTTGTGAGATTATGGTTTGTGAAATATCATCCTTTTGGTTGTGAGATTAATCATCACCCTCAAAAATGGTTACATATTTGTATAACAATTTTATGGACGAGAATTATTTTTGCCGTCATAGCACCGCCGTCATATTGAATGCCGTCATATTTCGAACTTGAGTGCCGTCATATGTCATGGACTACTACGAGCTTAAATAGAGTAGAATGAACAGGAACTAAAATGGTTTATTTACAAAGTTAATATAGAAAACACGTAATACATTAGTAACCCAATTTTCCGGTCACTGGAAAGATGGATTGTTTAAAACTTATTTTTCAAGTAAATTATCGTGATAAAACTCACAATAACATTTATCGTGGACTTTAGACCTTAATTTCCCTAAGCAACCTAAGCAAAACCTTAAAATCAAGCTAAATTTAATGTTTTGTTTGATTTTCAGGTTTCGCTTAGGTTGCTTAGGAAAACTAAGGCCTACTTGAAGATAGCAAGATACTTGAAGAAGCATACTTGAAGAAACGAGAATTATTTTTTAGTTCCTGTTCATTCTACTGTATCCAAGCTCGTAGTAGTCCATGACATATGACGGCACTCAAGTTCAAAATATGACGGCATTCAATCAATATGACGGCCGTGCTATGACGGCGAAAATAATTCTCGTATTTTATGGACGTCTGTGAACTTTACACCCCTATTTCCCCCCCCCTTCCAAAATTAAAACGTAAACTTTCAACCCCAAAAAAAAGGGGGAACACTCAAAAACAAAACAACAAAAACAAAAAAAAAAACAACTCCCCCCAAAAAAAAAAAGCATTGCAATTTAAACAAAAACTATGAAAACAAAAATTTTTAATTATTCTTTATACGTAAATAGCACGACATGTTATGTCGTATGCATGAACAACTCATGGACTTATATCATTATTCAGCTTAATTTATTTGCATAGTTTTATTTTCGTATGGTTTTAAATAACACTATATAGCAATATTTAAAAAATTTTGTTTTTTTTAGTTTCTGCTTCTATTTGTTTTGTTTTGTTAATTGTCTTTTTTTTACATTTTCAATTTTTAATAAATTTTAAAACAGAATTTATGCAAATTTTTAAAACGTGCTACAAAATCGAAAGTAAAATGAACGAAATTTTATTGTATGCGAAAATATGGCAACTAAATGCAAATCTATATATAATATGTATATATGGCAATTTTACGATATATAAATAAAAGTTTTAATCACAATTTATTAACATGAATAAATAATAAACAATGCTTGTTTGTTAATAAAACACTTGTTAAGATGAAATCGCATTTAATTAATGTAAAGTGTAAAAAAAAACATTTCATGCTACAAATTTGGAAAAAAATTTTATGTGTCTGTTCACTAAATGCCTATCTGCCTTATATATTGTGATTTATTACAATATAAAATAAAAAAAAAAAATTTTACAAATTAAAATTATAATATAATAAATAAACATAATATAAAATAAAAAACAACGCCCGTAAATATATAGTTTTGTGAAATTGAATATGATTTTTTGTTCGGAATATGGTAATTTATTAATGATGTTATCCAGAATGTCTTTTTTTCTGTTTTGGTTTTCTATTTTTCTTTATAGTAGTTTTTGTAAGGGTTTTTCTTTAGTGCGTTTTTATTGTCGAAATCTTGCCACAATTTTAGCTTGGGGCTTTGCGAGGTTCATTATCTTCATGATAACTTGATATTGAAAATGAAGCCACAACATTTTAAAGATTTTTGGGCATATAACGGCTTATCGGTGTTTCAGCCAGGGCCATGGTCCGGTAAAACGCATAAAAAAATAATCCGAATTAGACAATACATTTGTTAAATAAACGGTAGCACCATTTCGATATCCTACGTAATATTTTTATTTATTAATATATTTGTGGGTTAGAATAGTTTTGACACCAAATTAAACTATGATGACAAAAATCTTTTGTAAAACAGAAATAAAAACAAGTTCCTGAATTAGACAGAAGGCGATTTTTAAGCTGTTTTTTAAACATATTAAAAAAAACTTCTGTTTCCGGCGGCTAAAGGAAACGGTTGGGTGGCTGGAATTTCGGATCCCGACATCTTCATAGTTTTTCATAAGTTTGTAAGATGTCACAGTTTAGTAAATTTTAGACTGGGTTTAGTTCCTTTTGTTTGTTTTTCTTGCTACTATCTAAAAATCTTCGTTCTTTAGAAACTTATTCAGTATGTCTTCATCCTCATCATCAAAAGTTGACTTTTTTTTGGAGCGAAAAAAAGTAAGATACTAACAGAAAACAATCGACAAAAAAACAATTTATCAACCAGTAGTGCAAGCGAAAGTTCAGATGAAGAAAGCTTTAACAAAAAAAAACAAAGATCACCCGCAGGTGGCGTAGTTCCACCCGATAAAATCATTTTGAAACTAACACAACAGCAGTTGAAGAAATTCTCCCACAATTAGATGCAAAAATACGAAAAGGAAACAAACAAAAAGCCAGTTATAAATGGACATACTATTTGATCGACCGAGGACTTCAACTAAAGAATATTTGCTATATTTTACCTGGACAAGAAGAACTGTTTGGGGCGGAAATTCAGGAAAACCGGAAAAACGCTGGTGCTTATTTTAAAGCCAGAGTCTTTTGTAAAGAAAAATACCCTCCAGTGTGAAATACAATATTCTTCTTTCTGCTAAGCCAAAAACCGAGGTAATGTTATTTGGAACAAAATTTAACATTTTTGCTTTATAAAAATAAGGTTGTGTTATTAAAAACTTTTATCCACGTTTTATGTTACCAAACACTTTGAAATGGTGTATAAAAGTAAAAACAAAGACAGAAATAACCAAGCTATATTTTTGTATTTTTGTATTTTTTAAAAATACTTAGCATTAAGCTATTTTTTTAAATCTC
>JASAMX010033319.1:0-10665 GCA_030248175.1 Microlaimidae sp. YZB2_3
TTATTTAAAACAATTATAACTCGGCCAAATAAAATTTATTCGGCTTGAAATTCCGAACATAGATACAAATGAATGACAACGGAGAATTGATTAATAATAACGAATTTGTGATCTGACAATTTGTGCGATCGATCATGAAGTATATGCAAATTTTATTTAAAACAATTATAACTCGCTGAATAAAATTTATACAACTTGAAATTCCAAACATAGATACAACTGACAACGGAGAATTGATTAATAATCGCGATTTTTTGATTTGACATTTTGTGCGGTCGGTCATGACGTATATGCAAATTTTATTTTAAAAAATTATAACTCAACCGAATAAAATTTATACAACTTGAAATTCTAAATATAGATACAATTGACAACGGAGAATCGATTATTAATCACGATTTTTTGATCTGACAAATTGTGCGGTCGATCATGTTGTATATGCAAATTTTATTTAAAACAATTATAATTCGGCCAATTATAATCTATATAACTTGAAATTGGAAACTTAAATACAACTGACAATGAAGAATCGATTGATTGTCACGATTTTGTAATCTGACAAATTGTGCGGTCGATCATGACGTATATGCAAATTTTATTTAAAACATTTATAACTCGGCTGAAGTAAATTTATATGACCTGAAATTCAGAACATAAATAGATAGAACTTGTAACAGAGAATCAATTGGTAGCGATGTTTTTTAATTTAACATTTGTGCGGTAAAGGTAAATGGGATGTACAGTTAGCAAGCTTATACCGTAGCAAGCTTATACAAAAGCAAAGGGGTATTAAGTTTGCTGGTCTTTTTACGAATATATATATAACTGATAGCGGAGAATGGATTGATAATCACGATTTTGTAATTTGAAAAATTGTGCAATGGATCAAGACATACATGCAAATTCAAAGTTAATCTTCACGGCCGCCGGTTACAAGACAAGACTTGAACTAGTTTTTATTTTAAGTTGAGGTGAAGGTTTTAGCGATTGATCAGGCTTACAAAAAGATATGAAATATAAATTTTAGCATTATTAAACGTTCGAGTATTTTCCAAAATCTTATTATTAGGAACAACTTTTAGATTGTGTTTTATCTAACGAATACGTTTTGTTCATATTATTTTAATTGTGAAGAATTTTTTCTTGATATCTGGGCTTTTCGGACCCACACAGTAGTTATGGAATAATTTTTAACGAAAGATTTTTAAATTTATTTGCAACAATGCCTCTTTAAAACAATCTGAAATCCTAACAAAATAGCTAAATAATTTTTTTGATTTTTAAGTCTAGTAAAAATCAAAAAAAAAGATTAAATAAAAATCAAAAAAAAAATTATTTAGATATTTGTTAGGATTTCAGATTGTTTTAAAGAGGCATTGTTGCAAATAAAATTAAAAATCTTTCGTCAAAAATTTTTCCATAACTACTGTGTGGGTCCGAAAAACCCAGATATCAAGTAGCAAATAACATGTTTTGAATTAAAGAACTATTAGCACGGCGATGTAAAAACTTTTTGTGACATTGCTGTTTCACTTAATAAACGCATTTGAAACTACAAATTTTCATGCACGCACTTATTTTGTTTATAGGTTGTCGCCATGTATTCCACCTATATATTCTACTATGCAGGGTACAGTTTAAAAATCTCCCAATATTTAACGCTTGGACTCAAAGTCACAATTATGACTGGTGCTTTTACTTCATTTTTTACCTTCGACCAATTGAAACGACGCACTTTACTGAAGCTATCTGGACCCGTTTCAATATTGGTTTTATTTGCGTTGGTTGGTATTAATGGCGCACCAAAATACTTGCGGCGGCATATTTATGAGGCGGCAATTTAGCATCTACGTGCAAAAAATCAGCTCCAAATATTTACCACGGAAAAATTTTGGGGGACCCCAAAAAAACAAAACAAAAAAGTTAAGCAAATTAAGCTTATTAAAATGAAATTCAAGTATGTTTAGCAAAAGTTTTTAGGTTTTTAATATCAGAAAAATATGGGTATTATTTTAGTTATGTAAAATGTTTAGATTTTTAATTGGCTAAAAAACTATTAAAGGTTTTGTTGATTTCGATGACGCCATCAACAACGGTTAACCGCGCAGTGACTTAACCCATTTAATATAAGGGAAAGAGCGCGGAGCGCTCTTCCTTGATTTTTATGTAAGTTAAAAAGGGTGATTTTCGCTTTATATTGCATTTATTTTGCCACTAAACACTTTTCAGTAAAAACTGTGAGAAAAGACCGTAACATTTAATTTATAATTAACACAGACAGATTGAGTTTCTTAAAAATTACTGGTGTTGAGTGAACAAAAGATTTTGTCTCCATGTAAGTCATGTGGCGTGTCTAAATTAGTCACTTCAGCAAACTATGGCAGCTACGTTTGATTTGTCTTCAACTCTGTGTCAAAAAAGTTTATTAAATAAATAATTAAATACAAAAAATTTAAATTTGCATAATTTAAATGCATAACATCAAATGTTTTGTAATATACAGCAATATTGTTTGTTGATTTTTTTAACAATATGGCATTACGACTGAAATATTAGCATTAAAACTTTTGACTAATATGAAAATCTGTGCACAAATGATTACCATATTTTATTAAATTTAAAACACTTTAGAAGAACCAATCAAAAAAGTTTATAAGTTTCACATAAGGTTTTATATTAAGTGTGACCAAATACAACACAAAGATCAGACACTAAAATTAAATATACCAGTTCAACAAACGGTCTTTTAAGAAAAATATAACAAATTACAATACTAAGTGTTAATAGTAATTAAAATGTAAATCTATCACATAGCGTTTGAAAGAGTTTTTGAGATTGAGGATCTTAGTATTAATATCAATTTATTTGTTTCAAAAATGAATCTAAAATTCTTCATATCTTTGGAGTTAAAAATTTGGAAATATATTATGTTTTAAGTCATTTTAGTTCTGTTTTAAAAATTGCTAAATTGTTTTGAAAAAATTCAGTTCACAAAAAAAACTGATGAAAATTTAGTATATAACATAAATAAACATAAATTTCCGAAAAATAACAACACATTAGGTCAGAGATCTAAAACTTCAAAAGGCAATAGTCCTGAACAAATGAGCTTCAATCTCGAGCTTGTTAGTTGGGATATTTGAGAAATATTGCTGGTAAAAACTAACCAAACACAAAAAACCCCAATTGCAATCAAAATTTGCAGTATCGTTATGATTGAATCCAATTATTCATAATTCATTTCTGTTTTGACATTTTTCTTGGTTTTTCAAAAAAATTTAATATGGAAGATTTTTGTTAGTTAGAGTTGTAAGTGAATTGTTTAAAGCTGG
Source organism: Microlaimidae sp. YZB2_3 (assembly GCA_030248175.1). Taxonomy (NCBI): domain Eukaryota; kingdom Metazoa; phylum Nematoda; class Chromadorea; order Desmodorida; family Microlaimidae; species Microlaimidae sp. YZB2_3. The sequence continues at coordinate 3,333 of JASAMX010033319.1, forward strand.
CCTTTTTGGAAACTACAGCCGCTTGACCCGATGCCAAAATCACGCTCTATTTATCAAAGTAGAGCTATTCTTGAAAGCTACAGTATTTTTAGCTGATGTCAAGATATCCTTCAACTAGTGCTGTCCTTTAAAACTATACCAAAGTTTTCCACACAGTGTTGTTGCGGAGTACATTGGACAGGGTGATTTAACGGAAGCAGATGACCTTTTTCTTGGACTAGAGTTGTCCTTCCTGGAAGCTGCAGCCATTTGGCACGACGCCAAAGTTTTCCACATAGGTGTTGTGGCGAAGTACATCGTGCAAGGTGGCCCAGCGGCAGCAGATGATCTCTCGGAATGGGGTGCGAAAGTCCCGGTTGAACTTGGCGTAAATGAGCGGGTTCAACGTACTGTTAATGTAGCCCAGCCACAGAGTGAAAAAGTCCAGCCACGTCGGAATGTGGCAGAGGCCTCGCGGACAAAAAGCCTTGATCAGCGCCACAAGAAAAAAAGGCAGCCAGCCGTGCCAAACCAAGAGCGCTACATTTTAATACTTTCAGTTACCTACTAAAAGTTAACTATCGTTTTACTCTAAGGAAAATTGCAAATTTCTAAGTGATAATGAGTAATGTATACTATTTTTCTTCAATGACATTTTAATTAAAGGTTTTTTGCTCTAAAAAATTTTAGATTTAGTTTAATTCTGTTTTTTTTAATGATTAAACAAGAGAAAACCATAAAAAAACCAAATCAAAAAAGTTTTTAAAAAAGGTTTTTTATTGTAGTCACGTTTCAGTGGAACGTACAAAATATATACAAAAAATAGCGTAGTATTTACTATCAAAATACCTGCAAATTTTGGTGAATAAAATTACAGAAATGAGAAAAAACTATGAGATAGCATTAGATTTTGTTTGTTAATTTTAAAATCACATGTGATTCAGTTTTTTTAATAGTCGGATACTCTTTTCAAAAAAACGCTCTTTTTTTGCCGGCTTTATGTTATTTTGGCATTAGCATTTGGGCTTGGAATGACTGGCAAACATTTAACTAACCAACAAATAATAAAGCAACCCATAATGACACCCAAAGTTTTCCAAGCTTTGTTTTCACCATGACCCGTAGATTTTGGTGCGGAATACGATCTTTTTAAAGGCCTAAAATTAAATAAAATCATTAGCTTTAAACATTATAGCATTTTTATTCATCGCTGATTGATGAGACTCGATAAACTTGCGTTCAAGTCGAAGCCAAAACTCGTATGATAAAATCTTACTAAAATATAATCTAAGCTTTTAAACTATGTTTTTAATTTAGTTTATATTTAAAGTAAAATTACCTTCATATTATATTCACGATTTAACAGTTTTATTTTAAAAAATAGTTCAACACTCTTATTACATGTATATCTCTCAGTGCTCAGGCTCAGAACTCAATATTTAGATAATTAAATTTTATAAAAAAAGTGAATTTGCATAAAGTCTCTAGTTTTGCTCAAACTCCAACTTATGACAAAAAATCTGGAAGACTTTTCTATAACGCTCTTGGACAAGAGTCGATACATCTGTATATAAGTTAAGTTCTATAACTCATTAAACAAAAAAATTGTCGGGCAAACATTAATCCATTTCATTTCTTACGACGTTTCTAGTATCACAGTACTCCTTATCAAGTAAGCTAAAACAAAAAGACATCAGTAGAATATAGACATATTAAGTAAAACACAGAAATACCTAAAAATATCACAAAGGTCTGTCACAAAATTAAATAAAACATGGACACGCGAAGAATGGTTAAAACAATCGCTTTATCATCAATTTTCATGTAAAACAATAAGCCACCTGCAAGCAATTTGACTGAATCGGAACAAGAACTGCTAAAAAAACTAAAAAACAATAAAGATATAGTAATACAAAAAGCTGACAAAGGAAATGAAGTGGTTATACTCAACAAAACGGACTATATTAATAAAATCGACAAAATTTTAAGCGATCAAACAAAATTTAACAAAATAAATATTTCTGATAACAAAGTTTATATCGAAATTTATAGTTAAGAAAGGAAAATTCAAGAACATTTAGCCTCCATTCGAAATAATAAAATCATTATTGACGAAAAATATAATCAACTAACCGCAAGCGGATTCCAAACCGGAATTTTATATGGAAATGGTAAAGTACATAAACCCAACGTACCACTTCGACCCATACTTTCTGCTATTAATACGCCAACTTATAAACTCTCAAAATTTTTAGTCAATATTTTAAAACCGATAACTACTAATGAATTCACGATTAAAGACTCTTTTAGTTTTGCAGAAAAAAATATCGAAATTAAAAATTACAATGGCTAGTCTAGATATTGAGTCACTTTTCACAAATATTCAGTTAAACGAAACTATTGACATTTGCTGCAAAAGTTTATCAAAAACCGCTAATTTTTATTTTCGGAAGAACAATTAAAAAACACACTTTAAATAGCAACTAATGAAACGTTTTTTTTTATTTAATAACAATTATTACTCCCAAATTAATAGAGTAAGTATGATATTACTTTCAGGACCTTCATTAGCCAATGATTTTCTCGCCTTGCACGAGAAAACATGGATAGAATCATGCCCGCCTGATTTTAAACCAATAATGTACCGCCGCTACAATGATGACACCTTCTTACTTTTAGAACACCCATCGCATGTAGACAAATTTCACAAATACATTAATTAACAACACCCGTCAATAAAATTTACTTTTGAATTTTAAATTGAAGAAAAACTTCCATTTTTGGATGTATTAGTAACAAAAAAATCTAAGGATTTCGAAACTTCAGTATATAAAAAGCCAACATTTACGGGACTTTATACAAATTACAGTAATTTTTTACCAGAAACATATGAATACGGTCTTATTTCAACTTTAATTTACCACTGTTTTAAAATTAGCTCAAATATGTCAGTTATCCATGAAGAAATTTTGCGATTTAAAGAAATATTAAAGAAAAAGGGAAACCCTATTTCAATGACTGATCGTGTAATTAAAACATTTTTTTACAAGATTTTCGGAAAAAAACGAGACAAAGTAACTCTGAAAATGAAAATATTTAAAAAATTACCATTTGTTTACCGTTTTTGGGTCCAGTTTCAGTGCAAACAAAAGCAAGAATTTGTTCTATATTCCGTTTTTTACCAAACACTGATAGTAGAATTGTGTTCAAAACTAATCTTCGTATTGGCAATATGTTTCCGTTTAAGGACAAACTTCCTCTGTACTTGCGGTCTAGTGTGGTATATTCTTATACGTGTGCAAATTTCAATTTTTGCTATTACGGAAAAACAAGGCGCCACCTTCATACCAGAGTTTGCGAGTACAAGGGTGAGCCCTTTTACCGGTGATATAATTGTTTAACGAGAGAGGAGTGTGGCTTTTGACACATGTTACAATCTCAATCTGATGAAAATTCTACCGATTTCCAAATTTTTAGTCACAGCGCCTTTGACTTACAGCTCTTAATTAAGGAATCCTTGTTAATTGCAAAAGATCGCCCAGAAATTAATGCTAACATTGTTTCCCTTCCGTTATTTTTGTTTTAACCATTCTTCACGCGTCCATGTTTTATTTAATTTTGTGACAGACTTTCGTGATATTTTTAAATGTTTTATTTTACTTGATAATGAGTACTGTGATACTCAAAACGTCGTAAGAAATGAAATGGATAAATGTTTGCTCGACAATTTTTTTGTTTACTATAAAACTCAAAATTCCAACTCGTCCTAACTTGACTTAACTTAACTTGACTTGACTTTACTATAACTCAATACTTAGTATATTAATTTAAAAACGAGTAAACTTGCATAGAGTCCCTAGTTTTGCCCGAACTCCAGTGTATTTAAACCAGAATCGATACACCCGTGAAATTTGAACTTATAGGCAAATAAAATCCAGCTGACCGCAATGTTTGCGGTATTGAATTGACTATTTAACAACAAAAAAAATCCAAAATTTTTCACTAAAGCTGATTAATAACAAAGATTAAAACCTGTATTTTAATAATTATTTATCAAATTACTTACTTTGGAACCTAAATACATTTTTTAAGGGCTAAAGTTGGTTAATTTTTGTATATTTTGTGAAAAGGTGGAATTAAAAAAAATTCTGCGTTCTTATTTGTTTAAAGAAAAACGAGATTACCGCACAATTTTAATTGATCCCCTCATGCCTGCATTCTAATTTTCAGCGTCAGCCAGATATAATAATAATAGTAGTAGTAGTAGTAGTAGTAGTGGTAGTAGTAGTAGTAGTAGTAGTAGTAGTAGTAGTAGTAGTAGTAGTAGTAGTAGTAGTAGATAATAGTATAATACAACCATAGTATTTAGTTATATTAATTAAAATACATAAAATTCTTAGTTTTTTTAAAACTCATTCGTATTTCAAAGAATCTGCGGGATTTTTCCCTGCCGCTTGTGAATGAAAGTTGACGCATCTGTAAATCTTGAACTCAATACTGAGAATATAAATTTAAGGAAAAGGTAAACTTGCATGACTCCCAAACACCGTCTTATGGCAAAGATTCAGGGGAATTTTTCCAGACGGTCATCGGCTTTACTCCAGCAGTGCTGCAGCACCGTTGGGGTAAAGTCGATGCATCTGTGAGCCCTGAATTTCATAGTTAAAATATTATTTAAAAAAAAAGGGTAAACTTACATGAAGTCCCTAGTTTTTCCTAAACTCCAGCGTACGGCTGCGAATCTGGGTGATTTTTCCCCGCCACTGGTGGACGAGAGTCGGTGCACCGCGGTGGATTCCCCGTCCGTCTCTGTGTCCACGTGAACGTTGACGTGAACGCCGGCCGCGTCCCGCCGGTCGGCCCGACTCAGCCGCTTGGCCGCTCGGTAGATTTTAAAGTTGACGAGGAGCATGGTCAACAGGGGGATGTAGAACGAGACCAGGGTGGCGTAGACTTGGTAGTACACATTTTGAGTCACCTGGCACACCCCGTCCCGCATCTTGCGCTCCAGGAAGAAAGGCAACGGCAGCACACTGACCAGCATTGCGATCACCCAAACAACTGAAATTAAAATTTTACATGATATTACTCCCACAAAACGAGGCTGGTTACCTTAACTTTTTTTCAAGTTTTTCAGATAAATAATTTTTGGATGTTTTTTCTTCAAAGTTTAAAAATCAATCGTGTACTGCTACTACCATAGGTGTTTTTGGTCGTGTCCGCTAGGGGGGGGTCCACCCCCGGGTGGAAGGCCAAAATTTTTTAGGGTGGGGGTCCAGGGGGGTCCGGACCCCCCTGGCTTTTTAGGGCGGGGGGTCGACCCGGCGGGTGCGAGATTACAAATTTCGGGGGGTTTCGGGGGGTCCAATTTTTTAGCAAAATTTTTTTAACTCAATAATTTAATTGTTTTAGGTCTAAAATTGAATTTTATATATTAAAACAGCCTATTTAGACCTAAAAATGTATTTAAACACTGTTTTTAACTAAAAACCCGTGTTTTTGACAGTAAATAAAAAAATATACTTCCAAATTGGTCGGGAGGGGGGTCAGCCTCGCTAGGGGGGGGTCAGGTCGGACCGCTCTCGAGCGTGGGGGGGGAAGGGGGTGGGCCCCTGAATTTTTTTTAGGGGGGGTCCAAAATTTTGGCTCTAGGGGGGGGGTGCACCCCTCTGCCCCCCCCCCCCAAAAAAAAACACCTATGGCTACTACTCCTTGTTTTTATTATATTCGCGAGACCAGGGTGGCGTAGACTTGGTAGTACACATTTTGAGTCACCTGGCACACCCCGTCCCACATCTTGCGCTCCAGGAAGAAAGGCAACGGCAGCACACTGACCAGCATTGCGATCACCCAAACAACTGAAATTAAAATTTTTAAATAATTTTACAAGAATGTAAATTCTTAGTTAACTCAATAGCTGAAATTAAATCGTGTCAGTGCTGTTACAGTTAATTAGACAATGAAAGCACACAGCACGGTGAAATTCAGCTTTTGGCTGGGCATTTACCTCGCACCCACAAAAGGTGATACGTGGCGGATTTGAGCGATTACCTTTAGAGCTGACTCTTGGATCAGGGTAATGAACCCAGCGAAACATTAGCAAACAAAGTTTTCTAATGAGTTTCCAAGAGTCTGCTCTAAAAGCAATCGCTCAGAGCACACAGTAAATATTTTACAAAAACAGATACATAACCTGAAATCCTTCTAAAAGTGACAAAACATATAAAAGACAAAATCTACTGCTATGTTGCAAGGAACACAATTGTAGTAAAATCGAAAAACTTATACTCTGATTATTTGCGTTTTAAAGCAATACACCATGGGATTACTTTTTAGCAATATTTTTTATTTTATTTTTTATGTTTATATTTCAAACAAGTATTAGAATAAAATATTATACACGCTAGTCCAGATTCATTGTTCTGAACAAAAGTAATCCTATAGTAAAAGCGCGATTTTGTTTAAAAAGGGACACCAGCATTAGTCTAATAACGCGCCCGTGCTAGCATTGCGATCACCCAAACAACTGAAATTAAAATTTTAAATAATTTCACAAGAATGTAAATTCTTAGTTAACTTATCAGCTGAAATTAAATCGTTTCAGTGCTGTTACAGTTAATTAAACAATGAAAGCACACAGTACGGTGAAATTCAGCTTTTGATTGGGCATTTACCTCGCGCTCACAAAAGGTGGTACCTGGCGGATTTGAGCGATTACCTTTAGAGCTGACTCTTGGATCAGGGTAATGAACCCAGCGAAACATTAGCAAACAGAGTTTTCTAATGAGTTTCCAAGAGTCTGCTCTAAAAGCAATCGCTCAAAGCACACAGTAAATATTTTACAAAAACAGATACTTAACCTGAAATCCTTCTAGAAGTGACAAAAAGTATAAGAGACAAAATCTACTGCTATGTTGCAATGAACACAATTGTAGTAAAATCGAAAAACCTATACTCTGATTATTTGCGTTTTAAAGCAATACACCATGAGATTATATTATTAGCAATATTTTTTATTTTATTTTTTATGTTTATATTTCAAACAAGTATTAGAATAAAATACTATACACGCTGGTTCAGATTCATTGTTCTAAACCAAAGTAATCCTATAGTAAAAACGCGATTTGGTTAAAAAAGGGACACCCGCATTAGTCTAATAACGCACCCGTTCTGGCGTTTTTTAACCATTTTCGCGCCTGAATCTCGAAGCCCTGTTTTACTGCTACTCCTCCCACACCCATTCTCACGGGGCAAAATATATATGACGTGATCACGCATACTAAAAGGGTGCGTTCATACTTATGACAAAACGTCCTTTGGAGCAATACGTAACTGAACGAAGAACAACGACATA
>JASAMX010033322.1:0-14887 GCA_030248175.1 Microlaimidae sp. YZB2_3
GATTTTCAAGACCCTCAAAATGTCATATAGTATTCGTGATAACGTTATATAATGTCTTCTGTGAAATGTTCTCGCGGGAGGGAGTTATAAATTATTTTAGCCAATTAGTGTCGAAAAAATAATCTCCAATAAATGAAAGATCTTTTATTTCATAAGCACTAATTGGCTAAAAGTAATATTATAACGTTATAACTCCGTAAGAATATTAATACGAACGGTTTCCGTTTAATGGGAGGGTTTTTACTATCGTGTTGTTTTTTTATTAAGCAGAAAATTTTAGCTTGCGGTTGGTCAAAGCGTAAAATTTTAAAAGATAGCGGTTAAAATTTTAAGTTTAAAGAAACAAAATAAGTCACGTTTCGTTTCAATCAAGATTTTCAAAACCAAAATGAATGGTCATTTACAAGAATGATATTGTCTTTCACAAAAAAAATTTAATTTAGCCAGATTTGTAAGACACCGCCTAAAAACGGATACATGTTATATTTTATTTATTTGCCTATTCATTTGCCGATGGCGGCTCGGACGCGGATTGCGTATTCGCGTCTCGCGTTTCAGTGTTTAAACGTGGCGGGCATCGGAGCGGCCGCAGCAGTTCAATATTCAGAAAGTATAACCGAAAATAAATATATAAGGTAACCGACTAATTTCGGCCACCAATTAGGGTGTTAGTAAAAATTGGCTTATTTTTAAAACACAAAAAAACTAGAAACTGGATTATGTTTGAGTATAACTTTTTGCAAAAGTTTTTTCTATTTCGTTAGTCTACATTATCAACATTTTCATACAAAAGTGAGAATTTTTTAGCTATTTTCTTTAGGTGAATTTGCGTCTCAAACTATTAAATTAGAACGAAAATATATATAACCTTAAATATTTATTAAATTGTTACACTTGTTACTTTTCAAAAAAAATATATATATTTTGGATTTTGGCGTTTAGTGGGAAATTTTGGGAAGATTCCGTTTAATTTCGGGCCACCTAAAAATTAGGTGAGACTGTTTTTGGCCGTTTTTAAATATCAACATTAGAGTAAATTATTCTAAAAAAATATAAATTATAAATTATTCTATAGTGTAACATTAGAATTTATTAATGGAAATTGGAAATTATAAATTAATTAAATATTTAATTTAATGAATTTATTGAATTTAGTACCCAAAAATATAAATATAAATATAAATTAGATTGAATGTATTATTAAATTAGAATTTTTTCGAAAAAATATTTCGAAAAAATAGATTGTTACACGATAGACGAAAAATAGATTGTTACACGAAAAATATAAATATATTTTGGCAGAACATTAGAGTAAATATATTGTTACACGAAAAGAAAAAAAAAATTAGAACATAAAATATATATTGCGCGAAAATAAAAGTTCACAGAGCGAAAAAAAAATATTTTATTAATATTTATTTATTTATATTTAATTACCATAAATAATTTATTTAGCTAATTATTAGTTAGTGAATGAAATTGCATTCAGTTTGCATTGTTGACACGAGGGTACTGGACACGAGGGTACTGGACACGAGGGTACCGGACACGAGGGTACTGAGCTAAGAAAAAATACGTTTGCCACAAATATGTAAATTTTTTAAACTGAATGAGCCGAACTAAATTTTAATCGTTTGAACGTGAAGACAATTAAACGTTACATAAGTCGTTTCGTTTTTAATTATAAATAACATTTTTCTTGCTTAAATATAATGCAATTTAATAATCAAAAAACTACGTAAATTGTTTAAAAAACATCATACTAAAACATGAAATTTTTAAAGGTTATTTTACACACAATTTATACCATGGGTTTTTAATAAAAACAATGATAATGTTTGAAGCTATCTCCGAATCTCTGGAGCTTCGAAACCCTGCCTTTGAAAAAACTAAAGAATTATTATTAAACAACCATGAGTGGAATGAGAACGCCAAGAAGTTATTTAATTACTGTTTTTTTTTCTAAATCATATACTCGTACGAAAATACGAAGCGAGTTTCAGTTTTTTGCTGTCCTTTTTATATTTAAACTCCTTTCATCGACTCTTGATTAAAATAAATGAGTTTTTTTTTATAAAATCTTTAAAAATAATAACTTCTGCAAAAATAGATTTTAGCAGTAGAAATGTAAAAAATAACTTCTTGCCTTTTTTAGTCCACTCTAGCTTTAGGAATTTACTTGAACACATGTTGATCATTTAAAACAAGGCAAACAAAATGTGCTTTTAAAACCCAAAAACATACAATTGTTAGATTTTTCATGTATGATATTTTATACATTTAAATCTAAGTATAGAGTCGTGAGTTAAATAATCCAACAACGGATCTTTGGGAGTCTTCAAAACCCATTGCACGGTAAACTTTATTTTCCTAAGCCTAAGCAAAACCCAAAAATTAAGCTAAACTTTATCATAATATTTCAATAATAGTGTGCTTTTTAAAAATACCGAATAATTTACTGTTAAAAAAGGCAAGCAATTGTTTTTCGGAAAATATTTTACTAAAATGTTTTATTTGCAATTATTTCTGACCAAAAAAAAAAAAAAAAAAAAAACACAACCCACAGTTATTTTTTCCGAAGGCATTTTTAAGAATTCATTTTTTTCAACACACCACGAAAAATAACCACAAAAATGTTTTGACAGCACAATCAAAGCATAACAGCAACCTTAATGCTTATTATCTTTCAAGTCGTCTCATAGATTCTCAAGATTTTTAAAGCTAGTTATTATATAAAAAAATTCACGAAAATGTAGACAAATTACACGAAAATGTTTTAATGTTATGAAATTATTATTTTTGTTTTATGTCTTCTCAATAATTTTATTTTTATAATCCTCTTTTATAAGTCAGTCAAACAAACTAAATGATATTTAAATATAATAAACTATTGTTATGCAATAAGTTTATTCCGCTTTATGCGGGAAGGTTATGTTTTTTGCTCGTCAGTACCCTCGTGTCCAGTACCCTCGTGTCCCCCTTGCATAATGAATCGATTTTGCTGCGAGGTTGTGGTGAACGCAATTTTTTTAAGCCCAGTACCTTCGTGTCCAGTACCCTCGTGTCCAGTACCCTCGTGTCCAGTACCCTCGTGTCCAGTACCCTCGTGTCCAGTACCCTCGTGTCCCGTTCCCATAAATAAAAATTTACATTTTCCTTTTTTAAATAAGTTCAAAAAATTTTGCTATGTAAATATATTTAACTTTAAATATTCAAATTAGCTTTTGTAATCAAAGTTGCTTTTGTTTTCTTTAACTTTAGCCAAAAAAATATATATATAATTTAAATACTTGTTTTATATTATTTCATACTGATTATATTTAAAAATATTCTTATATCATAGTTATATATATATATATTTGTTATATTTATATATAAACTAAACTTTAAATTCTTAATAAAAAGCTTTTTTACTTATAATATTTAAATAGTTTTTTTTATGATAATAAGCAATTACAATCCGTTTTAAAGTATTTCGTATTTAACCCTTCGGTGCTATTTTTGTAATGCTTGTTCTTAAAAACTTCAAATGTATTTGGAAACATTTAAAATTAAATGAACTAATTTGTGAGCATATCTTAATACTGTTATTTAATTAAAACATAAAGTTTTACTAGCTAGAAAAATAAACAGAATACTGCCCAATTAGAGCAAAGTAGAATAATTTTTATGTTATATATAAAATCATTATTGAGTAATTTATTGCTAGTGGACGATGACTTTTATTAAATATAATAAATATATCAGACAAAATTTTTAAAAAATTTATATAATATATAATATAGTTTTGATTAGTTTAATTTTAATATATAAAATATATTTAATGAAGTGTAAAAATATATTAAAAAATATATATGTTCAAATAGGTTTGCACGGATTTACCAAGAAAAATACATTTCGGGAACGGGACACGAGGGTACTGGACACGAGGGTACTGGACACGAGGGTACTGGACACGAGGGTACTGGACACGAGGGTACTGGACACGAAGGTACTGGGCTTAAAAAAATTGCGTTCACCACAACCTCGCAGCAAAATCGATTCATTATGCAAAGGGGGACACGAGGGTACTGGACACGAGGGTACTGACGAGCAAAAAACATAACCTTCCCGCATAAAGCGGAATAAACTTATTGCATAACAATAGTTTATTATATTTAAATATCATTTAGTTTGTTTGACTGACTTATAAAAGAGGATTATAAAAATAAAATTATTGAGAAGACATAAAACAAAAATAATAATTTCATAACATTAAAACATTTTCGTGTAATTTGTCTACATTTTCGTGAATTTTTTTTATATAATAACTAGCTTTAAAAATCTTGAGAATCTATGAGACGACTTGAAAGATAATAAGCATTAAGGTTGCTGTTATGCTTTGATTGTGCTGTCAAAACATTTTTGTGGTTATTTTTCGTGGTGTGTTGAAAAAAAATGAATTCTTAAAAATGCAAAAAATAACTTTCGGAAAAAATAACTGCAGAAATAATTGCAAATAAAACATTTTAGTAAAATATTTTCCGAAAAACAATTGCTTGCCTTTTTTAACAGTAAATTATTCGGTATTTTTAAAAAGCACACTATTATTGAAATATTATGATAAAGTTTAGCTTAATTTTTGGGTTTTGCTTAGGCTTAGGAAAATAAAGTTTACCGTGCAATGGGTTTTGAAGACTCCCAAAGATCCGTTGTTGGATTATTTAACTCACGACTCTATACTTAGATTTAAATGTATAAAATATCATACATGAAAAATCTAACAATTGTATGTTTTTGGGTTTTAAAAGCACATTTTGTTTGCCTTGTTTTAAATGATCAACATGTGTTCAAGTAAATTCCTAAAGCTAGAGTGGACTAAAAAAAGCAAGAAGTTATTTTTTACATTTCTACTGCTAAAATCTATTTTTGCAGAAGTTATTATTTTTAAAGATTTTATCAAAAAAACTCATTTATTTTAATCAAGAGTCGATGAAAGGAGTTTAAATATAAAAAGGACAGCAAAAAACTGAAACTCGCTTCGTATTTTCGTACGAGTATAATGATTTAGAAAAAAAAAAACGTAATTAAATAACTTCTTGGCGTTCTCATTCCACTCATGGTTGTTTAATAATAATTCTTTAGTTTTTTCAAAGGCAGGGTTTCGAAGCTCCAGAGATTCGGAGATAGCTTCAAACATTATCATTGTTTTTATTAAAAACCCATGGTATAAATTGTGTGTAATATAACCCTTAAAAATTTCATGTTTTAGTATGATGTTTTTTAAACAATTTACGTAGTTTTTTGATTATTAAATTGCATTTATTTAAGCAAGAAAAAAATGTTATTTATAATTAAAAACGAAACGACTTATGTAACGTTTAATTATCTTCACGTTCAAACGATTAAAATTTAGTTCGGTTCATTCAGTTTAAAAAATTTACATATTTGTGGCAAACGTAATTTTTCTTAGCTCAGTACCCTCGTGTCCGGTACCCTCGTGTCCAGTACCCTCGTGTCCAGTACCCTCGTGTCCAGTACCCTCGTGTCCAGTACCCTCGTGTCCTAGAATCGTGTGACACTAAATTATCATCGTGAATAAAAAAATATTAAGAGCATCAATATATATTAAACCATCAGAGATCGAGACGCTTACCAAATAAAAAAAATTTTGATATTTTTCTTTCATTGTTTCATTCACAGTGTTAGATAATATATCATTCTGAAGGGGATGGGGTTGGGGCAGAAAACGCGCGCCGCAAAATAAAGTTATATTAAAACACGACGCGCGCAACGGCCATTGCCCTAAACTAGGATGCGGCGGAAAGGACGTCAGGTCACATACGGCACAAAAAAAAAAAAAGAAACTAAACCAGAACACGGCAAACATGAAAGAGGCCGCGAAAAGCGTGATAACAATATAATATGACGAGAAACACACGCAACAGCCACTGTCCCATCTCAAAGTTAAATGATTAAACCTAGTCTATACAAATTGCGGGACAATCAAAAACTGAATGCAACTTAATTCACTAACTAATAATTCAGCTAAATAAATTATTTATGAACTAATTAAAAGAATATAAATAAATAAATATTAATAAATAAAACAATAAATAAAAAAACGCGAAATAATTCGGTTCGTAGACTTCAGCGGTGTGTGTTACGCTCGTTTAGGAAACAATCAGCGTGTTCAACGTGTACATACGTACTGATCTCTTTGTTTTACGTGTGTGTGAGTGCGTGATCCATTTTGTTTTGTGGTATAACCTGCTTACTTTTAATCGAAACCTTAATCGAAACCTTAATTTAATCTTAATCGATCGATATTAATTTTAACCTTAATTTTAACCTATATCGATACTAAATTCGATAATTCGGATTAAATTAAAGATTAAATTAATTTAAAATTTAGGTTTCAATTAAGATTAAATTAGTTCAAAAACTAGTATCGATTAAGGTTTCAGTTAAGATTTCAAGTAATCTTTTCAATCCCTAGTATGATATTTAAAAACAGCAAAAAACGGCAGGTTCTTTCACCTAAATTTTCAGGTGGCCGAAATTAACGGAATCTTCATATGCGCAGTTAGTTAAACGCATTGCAAAATGATTTTGAAGAAAATATCAAAACATGAAAATTAACAACTTTGAGCCTTAAATAGAAGATATTTTAAGGTTATATATTGCTTCGTTCTAAATTTGATGCAGTTTAAACACAAAGCAAAAATAAGGAAAATCACAAAAAATTCACTTTTTGTATGAAAATGTTGATAATGTAGACTAACAAAAATAAAAAAACTTTTGCAAAAACATTTTATTCAACATTAATCCAGTTACTTTTGTGCTAGTTTTTTTGTGTTTTAAAAATAAGCCAATTTTCTAACACCCTAAATTGGTGGCCGAAATTAAGTCAGTTACCCTATATATTTATTTTCGGTTATACTTCTGAATATTAAACTGCTGCGGCCGCTCCGAATCCCGCCACGTTTAAACACTGAAACGCGAGACGCGATACACAATCCGCGTCCGAGCAGCATCGCAAATGGTTAAATAGGCAAATAAATAAAATATAACAAATATATCGTTTTTAGGCGGTGTCTTATAAATCTGGCTAAATTAAATTTTTTTGTGAAAGACAATTCTTTCTTGTAAATGACCATTCATTTTTGTAACTTTGAAAATCTTGGATTGAAACAAAACGTGACTTCTTTTGTTTCTTTAAACTTAAAGATTTTTTAACCGCTATCTTTTAAAATTTTACGCTTTGAGCAACCGCAAGTTAAAATTTTCTGCTTTCATAAAAAAAACAACACGATAGTAAAAACCCTCCCATTTAAACGGAAACCGTTCAGTATTAATATTCTTTACGGAGTTATAACGTTATAGAATTACTTTTAGCCAATTAGTGCTTATGAAATAAAAGATCTTTCATTTATTGGAGATTATTTTTTTCCAAGCACTAATTGGCTAAAAGTGATTCTATAAGCTCCTCCCGCACAAACATTCCCACGGAGGAAAACATATATGACGTTATCACGAATACTATATGACATTTTGAGGGTCTTGAAAATCCTGACATGAAGACAGATCGCTTTTTGTTGAGCAGCAGCCTATGTTTAATACATGGGTTTTTAAAATAACAAAAAACGTTGATTTAAAATAACCATTTATAAAAAAAAAAACGATTTTGTAACATTTATAAAACAGCTCCCTAAATTTTAACTCGAAATAATTATCTAAAGCTAACTGTACAATAATGAATTTAAAAAAATAACCAAATATAAATTGAGCTTTTTTGAATTATTTATTGCTTGAGCGACGACCCAAAGTAGAAGCGAAAATAACCAGGGACTGAAAAATTTCGATAGTCATATTTATTAAAAAATTTGGCCGATGCATGCGAATTGAACCCTTAATTTCCCAAAGTCGACTCCAGCTTGCTATTCATTACACCATAGGACGACAACGAAAAGGGAAAAATAATCGCCTTTTATTAACGCTTGTACTTTGAGTTTTCACAGAGGGAACATTTGCAACATATTAAGTGATAAGGTTTACTTTGGTTTCTTAAATAATTTATTGGAATTTTTTATAAGTTTCCCGTTAAATTGGCTGTGTAAGTTATTATTTACAAAACATCCATGCTTTCTTCCTGTTTACATTGAAAGTCGGTAGTGTCTCTGCTGTCGGCATCGCCGTTTTCCATGTCGGCAAAAAACCTGAGGACTGCATTATTATCAAGGAAAGGCGCCGTATTTGGTAACGGTAGCAAATTTTTGTCTTGCCTGAAATTATTTTTTTACATTAGTTTATTATTTAGTTTATTATTATTTTGTGTCAAAGCGATACACCCCGTAATTTAACTCATGAATTCATACTTTATACGCAAAAGAGTTAAAGCTAATATAAACATTTTACTTAAACTGCCATAGTTTTTTAAAATATTTAGTTTGGAAAAATAAAACTTGAGACCTTAATGCTTGTTTGTTTGTGTGTTTCATTGTTAAATATTGGTGTTTATAGTTTTTTCAATCAATAATTATAACTTTCTTAATATTATTTCGAGACAATTTTTTACGATAAGATTTCAAAATTTAGGAAACAGTTAGGCGATTGTGAACCTTTTTACAATCAAAACTTTTGTGAAATAATGTTCTGACGAAAATATGTTTTTTTCCGGAGAAGAAATATTCGCATTTTCTTTGCATAGTAATTTACAAATTACAAAACAAAATGCACTGCAGAACGGATTAAAATTTATTTTTGTTAATTATTCTTCCCAATTATCGTTTCAATGGATAGTAAGTTAAGTTACTTTAATATTTTAATTTTGCATAAACATTTTAACAAAACCTTTCTGTCTTACTGAGTATTTATTGGTGTAATTACGCCGAATTTTAATCGAATATATGGATCGTTTTCAGAATCATCATTGGAACTTTCTCTTCTTTTTAGTTTCTTTTGTCTCGGGGGAGCCTCCGGCTTTATATTCAATTTATCGATATCGATTATGGTTCCATCTTCTATCAGCAAGTTTCTATTAAAAATAAAATAAGGAATAACCGTCGTATACAAAAAAAGTTTTAAAAAAACATTTTATTACGTTGACACAAGCCATAATGATTATTAGTTTAAAAGCTATAATGTTTATTGGTTTATATTTCGACATACAACTAATGAAATAAAGAAACTCCTGTAACAGTTTGAATATGACTACTATTTTCGCTGATTAATAGCTTTTTTGCGTGGTACGGGGTTTATGTAGCCGTAAATAAAGAACTTGAAGCCCCGAAAAATATGAACTTGGAGCTCTAAATAAAACATTTATTTAAGTGTAGGTTTTTCTAGGCTTATGTATAGGTTTAGGTTTTTGCGATTAAAAAAGACAAATCTTTTCAATTTAATTCAATCACAATAAAATTTTAGGTCCATGAGTAAGCTAACACCAAACCAGGGATTGTAGAAATTTTTTTAACATGCTATGATTTGCTAATGTTTCAAACACATTTTTTGGGATGTTTGGCCCTTTTCGACCTATCCCATGGCACCTGGCATATTTTATAGCCTGAGCAGTGTAAAAAAAACTTTAGCCTGAAAACCTAAAAAAAAATTTCTTCTATATCTATTTTGGCCCGGCTAATCCCTCAATTTACAACGTTTTAATATGAAGCTAAATTTTTACCGACAATCCATCATATTCTGCGAGTGCTGAATGATGATTTGAAGAGGTTTCATTTCTTTGTACTGGGGCCTACCGTTGTTGTAGTGGAATTGGGGCGGAAGGAGATAGTCCACTTTGTGCTCTAAAATTAAAGCAAGCACTTGCCAATAAAATAGGTGCAAAGAGCTTAAGTTATTTTATTTTCGTCAAAAAATGTATGTTTTCACATCCTTAATAAATATGCAGGAAAACGTTTTTTGAACTGGTTTTATAAAAGGTTCCGGTTCAAAAGGACAGAGAAAAAAAAAAAAAAAAAATACCACAACAAAAAAACAAAAAAAAAAAAAAAAAACAAACAAAAAAAAAAACCAAAAAAACCAAAAAAAAACAACAAAACAAACTACGGTTGCTTTGTTCTACTTTGCTCTACGGAACCGGAACAGTTAAAAAAAACCGTAAAACAATAGAACCGGAGACTGAACATTTTATTTTAAAAAATTTGGTAATAAATATAAAAAAAACAGGAACACCCGGTTTTTTTGTTAAACATCCAGAACCGGAACCCTAACCAGCTCCAGACACTACTAATACAATAAGATTAAACCATAAAAAACCCAAGAAAAGTGTCAAAATACAATGACGACGGTTTTATTTCTTGGCTGAAAGATGAAGTTTGGTCTGGACTAAATGAAGTTATATTACTTATTGCACATATTCAGTAAAAATCTGTACTTTGGGCCTACTTAACATGTTATCTTACAGAACAATGAAAAATAAAGTGTCAAAATTTCAACAAAAAAATATCTTTGTGGTGCAAGAGTGCAGCTAGATATTTTACGACTTTTAAATGTATACTGACGACACTGGTCCAAATCCACACCTAAAACATAAACATTATAGTTACAGAATTCCGTAGTTTCATTTTAAAAACAATATTTTAAAATAAAGTTACCCATTGGATTCCAGTAAGATATCATTACATCTCTATTCGTATCGCTAAATTTAATAGCAATAGTTTTTTCTTTACATCGTGACAATTGTTCTGCGATTTGCGTGCGTGATCTGAACCCGCAAATGCATCTAAAATTTAAAAAAAAATTTTGAAATGTTTTATTGTATATAGAATTGTTTAGACCCAAATTTACACCATTATTAACAGCAAATATCTTTTAGGCTTTAGAAAAATAAATATGTTGGGCTAATGTCTAAATAAACAGAAAAAATTCTTTTCCAACAATATATCAATTCTGTTGAATTGTATGATAGAAACTAGTGATGCCCTACCGTGATAAAATCCCCTACCATCCAATACCATGCTCCGGAGCTCCGGTCATTTAAAGCGGAAGGATCTCCGGAGCTCCGCCCCTTAAATGAGCGATTTGAAGCTTATTTAAGCTTAAAATACATTTTAAGCTATTTCAGTTGTATTTGTAGAATTATTTTTATTGATTTAAATGAGTTTTTCAAAAAATTTAGTTTACAAAAAAATTTTGATAAAATAATCTATGCCATCACTCTCTAATTATTCATCAAATTAGTATCAAAATAGGGCGGAGCTCCGGGTAACGTCACTAAAAAGAGGAGGAGAAAAAAGACTAACCAAAAAAAAGACCAAAAGACCCCAAGGAAGACCGGAAAGACCCCCCCCCCCCCCCCCCCCCCCCCCCCCCCCTGTTTTGTTTAATTTGCATTTTATTTACAAAAACTATGTTTACTTTTTGTAGGAAGGGCTAATTTAAAAAAAAATGCGAAGTTCTGATTCCGAAGGGAATTTTGTGAAAATATAATTATAACATGTGGTTTAAAAACGCTTTTTTAAATTTGTTTTGCTTGGAAATAATTTAAACAGATTATAAAATAAGTGTTACCCAACATTCCACTGCTCACGTAGATCTTTCCATTCTGTTATCATATCCATAATGTTATAAAACCACTCTCGAAACGTGAATGTACCTCTAAATCATATTGAGAGTATGAGACTTCAAACGTTTCAAAGTGGTTCTTAAGGTTCATGCAAAAGTAAAACTCTTTATATTTCAGACACATTTAAAAGCTTACTAATTTTGTTATGCCAGAAATGTTTTAAAAATTTCTATTCATTAGGTGACTTTCGTTCTAGTAGTTTGCAGTGCAGATTATAAGCTAATTAAACCATCAGTGGACTCTGCATGTATAGCCCGAACGAACATATTAAGATTAATCTTTGAAATCCGAAAGAAAAGGCTTTATTTCTTCATTTAACTTGCTTCTGCATAACTACTAAAATGATTTTACTGAATAAAAATATGAATGATGATATATCGTTAAAAGCTATATTAACAAAATTATATCATTATAGATTTGTAACTAATTGAACAATTTTATATAATTTTTGAGGTTCATATTTAATTGTAAACTTGAGACAATTCAAGCTAATGTTTAAACTAACATGAGTAATTTTCTTAAATAATTAAAAAGATATTCATGCTAGATAATAAAAGTATTTTAAAAACCATTTAAAATTATTCTAGTAAACTAACCTATTAGTTTTTTCTTTTACAGCTAACCTTGACCAGTCATTTCCTAAATTTTCTTTGACGGTGTCATCACCTATAACTCTCTAAACAAACCAATATAAATAAATATAAGTAAAATATTAAT
Organism: Microlaimidae sp. YZB2_3; assembly: GCA_030248175.1. NCBI lineage: Eukaryota > Metazoa > Nematoda > Chromadorea > Desmodorida > Microlaimidae > Microlaimidae sp. YZB2_3. The sequence goes on from JASAMX010033322.1 coordinate 12,281, forward strand.
TGAAGTTTATAATTTATATTTTTATGTACTATGAATCAATTTTTTGCCGTTGCGAATGATTTATCAAAATTTTTTACTTCAAAAAAATCATGCCACGTCACGGTTGTTTTTTGTTCCAGTCCAACAATTTTCGATGCTAAGTGACATTTATCCGCCTGGCTAAATCCTCTGCTGGCCCCTGTATACTGTAGAAAATGAAGCTCCAGCTTATCCATAAATTCTTCAATCGGAACGTTTGTCGGAGCTTCTTCGTAGATACCTTCCTGCAAAAATATTATATCATTACTGTAAAACACTGATATGATATACGTTTGTTATGTTGACATATTTTTTTGATCAGAATTTTTTACTGGTTTTTTTCGAATTAAAAAAGATTGATTAATTTCTAACAGCCAATGAGTACAATATATTAACCTGATCAAGATAATAATAAAATAAGGCATTCTTCAAACCAACAACAACAATATGTGCGGAATAATTTATTATAAGAAAAAGCCTAATGCAGTTCTAATAAAAATCAGTCCCAATCTTTTTTAAACTTCAGTGTGGGTGAGACTTAACTAAATAAATGACCGCGCGCAATTTATTTACTGAATAAGATTAAGTTTGCATAATTTTTACAGTATATTTTTAGTTGTCAAATAAATATAGCTTATATTTAAAAAAATAATTTTTTTGTCAGAGTTACTTTACTCTAGTATGCAATATATATTTTAATATTTAAGACGTATTAATATAGAATTTGCTTTCAGACGCAATTTTTAAAAATAAATTTTTAAAAAATGGACTTGAGGAATGTTATGCAGGTCAACATTGTGATTTCTTAATAATTGAATATAACGTGACCAGCAGTCGAAAACTTCTGAATAAATTCATAACTAAAGCTTAGTAAGGTAAATTGAACTTACCAAAGTGACAATTTTTAGACAAAAAAAATTATTGCGCTAGATTTTGTTAATTTTTTTCATTTTACATTGTTTTTATTAAGTTCAAACGAAAAACGTATTTTTTAAGCAAATCCCAGCATTTTCACCAAAACAATAGCTATGAAATGCTTATTAACACGGCAAAGTATTTAAATTCTTTTCACTCATCCGAGTGAAGCTCCGAAATTCTGCTGACCTAATTTAAATGATTGGGTAGTATGGTTAGTTTTTTAATACCTTTTGTGTAAAAGCTAAATGCCAAAAAAGCGCGGCGTCACCTCCTTGAGTTTTTCCTTGTTTTGTTAAATTCGTGTACAAACCGAATGGTAATGACAATGTCTAAAAAAATAAAACTGAAACCAAGTGACAAAATTTATTGTGTTAATGAGTTTGAGTGGCAATAAGAAAAAAAAAGGTTGCTTCAAATAGACTATTTCGACATAATGCGTCTTACACAGTGAAATTCCAATACGCTTTAAGCCAAAAGTTGTAATTAAAACAATATTCAAATGACAGCATTTATTAATTTTGTAGTGTAAAATAATGTGTAAAAATTAAATGCAAAATAAAAAAATGTTTGAATTTGTAATAATGTAGTTAATAATGTTTAATTTTGTAAAAATGCGAACATAAAAAATAAAATTACGATCCCCCGTAAAATATTAGTTTGCAATTGTTGCGGATTATTTACGTAAATAATCTTCCGAAAAATAATTTTTTCAAAAAAAAAAACACTACGTAAATATTATGCAGCTATTTTCTATCTACCACAAAAAGAAAAAAAAATTATAATTTATACGTCGCGGTTCAAAAAATAAAGAAAAAGACTTCATCGAGGTTCGAACTCCCGGCAATTGGAATTTTACTGTGTAAAACGCCTTATGTCAAAATAGTCTATTTCCATTCTTTTAAACAAAAAACTCTGAAAACGCAAGTGTTAAGTCGCCAAGAACATGCAGAGAATATACAATGAATTTTATTTATCTTTATGGTTTTTGTGACCTTAGTAAACATCATTATTGCGTACACAAAGGTCTTGAAAAGATTTAAAAATAATTTGTATATGACTTTGGTTAACGAAAAACAACCAGATCATAATACACGAAAATAAGAATTAAACAGAAAACTTTTATTCTAAAAAAACAGCTAGTTGTAAATACTTAATTCTTTTTCATTTTTTCCGATCTTATACAAATTTATTTTCAATTCTTCTCGAGACCTTTGTGTACATTGAATTAACCGTCGTGATTCTCCATAAAAATCCTCGTCTAGTTCTGATCCCCTTCTATTGTAAAGAACGTATTGTTAAGTCTTAAAGATCTTAAAAATTCAGCAATTAAAATTTATATTTACGACTCTGTAAAATCAATTTCAGCCAAAAAACCCTGAGCATAATTCATTAGATTATTAACAAAAATGGTTTTTCTATGCATTTTACAGCACCAAAAGTTCAGGCGCTATTTTTTGTTATTTTTTTAGTTTGATTTCCAAAATGCTAATTCAAATATTGGCAATTCAACAACCAATTGAAGTTTTTATAAATCAAAATTTTCATGTCTCTAACATAAAAAACAGCCTCATTATGTAGGTGTGAAATATCTTATTTTAAATATATATAACATTTTTTGCAAATTAATTAAAGTTTACAAGAAAATAAATCTATTGGCATTCTTTAATAACA